>PISX010008263.1:0-83115 GCA_004024625.1 Mellivora capensis | reverse complement strand
CATCAAAAGAAATGAAATCTTGCCATTCGCAACGACGTGGATGGAACTAGAGGGTATCATGCTTAGTGAAATAAGTCAATCAGAGAAAGACAACTATCATATGATATCCCTGATATGAGGAAGTGGAGATGCAACATGGGGGACTAGGGGGGGCAGAAAAAGAAGAAAAGAAACAAGATGGGATTGGGAGGGAGACAAATCATAAGTGACTCTTAATCTCACAAAACAAACTGAGGGTTGCTGGAGGGAGGGGGTCGGGAAAGGTGGGTGGGGTAATGGACATTGGGGAGTGTATGTGCTATGGTTAGTGCTGTGAAGTGTGTAAACCTGGCAATCCACAGACATGTACCCCTGGGGATAAAAATTTGTTTATAAAAAATAAAAATTAAAAAAAAAAAAAGATGTGGTATATATGTACAATGGAATACTATGCAGCCATCAAAAATGAAATCATGCCATTTGCAATGATGTGGATGGAACTAGAGGGTATTATACTAAGTGAAATAGGTCAGTAAGAGAAAGGCAATTATCATTTGATCCCTCTGATATGAGGAATTTGAGAGGCAGGGTGGGGAATCATGGGGGGTAGGGAGGGAAAAAATGAAACAAGATGGGACTGGGGAGGGAGACAAACCGTAAGAGACTCTTAATCCCAGGAAACAAACTGAGGGTTGCTGGGGAGTGGGAGGGGAGGGATAGAGTGGCTGGGTTATGAACATTGGGGAGGGTATGTACTATGGTGAGTGCTGTGAATTGTGTAAGACCGATGATTCGCAGACCTGTACCCTTGAAACAAATAATACATTATATGTTAATAAAAATAAAATAAAATAAATAAACATTAAGGTAAAAAAAATCTCAGGGAATACTTTTAAGCTTCTTGATGATAGCAATGTGCAACCTAAGTTAAGAAACACAAATGGAAGGACACCTGGGTGGCTAAGTTGGTTAAGCAGCTGCCTTTGGCTCAGGTCATGATCCCAGCATCCTGGGATCGAGTCCCACATCGGGCTCCTTGCTCAGCGGGAGCCTGCTTCTCCCTCTGCCTCTGTCTGCCTGTGCTGTCTCTCTCTCTCTCTCTCTGACAAATAAATAAATAAAATCTTTAAAAAAAAAGAAACACAAATGGTGAACTTAATCAGTTGAATTCACTTAATTAAATGCCCTTATGATATAATTTCTTTAATCAAGTAAACTAGGGCCTACTAGAAATATTTTTTAAAAAGGAGCTTATAAGTGTTTGCAATCCTGGAAGCAAAGCTGTAGTGTTATGATACACAGATGTTACATCTATGAGAACAGATGTATGTCTCTTGAAACACACCTGACAGAAGGACTGAAGGTACATCATGACGGAGATAGAGACCCAGCTGACTCTTTCTTTTTTTTTAAAAGATTTATTTATTTATTTTAGAGGGTAGGGGTAGGGGAATCAGAATTGGGGGTGGGGAGGAACAGAGGGAGAGGGAGATAAGCTCAAGCAGACTTCCAGCTGAGCCTAGAGTCCAACATGAGGCTCAATCTCACAACTCTGACATCATGAGCCGAGTTGAATCCAAGAGTCGATGCTCAACAAATGGACTGAACTACCCAGGTTCTCCTGAGCTGACTGTTTCTTGAGAACATTTGCCAACTCTCTGAGGAGGAGGCATTGTTGATTAAAGTTAAACTCACACTTGCGTTGTATGTTTGAAATTGGTTGTCATGTTTAATTTAACTGTTAAGTAAATTTAGTTAGAAATTTATATACAGTGGCTGATTAATTTATTTTTAAGTATATCTCCTTCTGCTGCAAAGCTTAGCTAAAACCACAAAGAGTGCTTTGGTTATATGAAAAAGAGCCCCCAGATTTGCTCACCGCACTGGTTTCCAAGAAGTCATGACTACCTCTAGTAAAGTTATCCTTATCTATGTTATAGAGTAGGGAAAGAGGTCTGGGGACCATAGGCTTGCCTAGGGGTGATTCTATGTGAGTAATCCTTACAAATTCAAGATGCCTTGGGTTGTCAGTTAGGGGATGCATGAACTCATTGATGGAATTAGTGCTCAGACAAAGGGAGAGCTCCTGCCCAGGAGCAGGAATCAGAGTTTGGGAGGTAGAACAAGGGGTTGTGGTTTCATTGTTGTTGTTACAAACCTTATTGCTTTTGATTTTGTAAACCATAAATGTGTTAATTTGATAGAAGTTAAATTAATAATAAAAAATATCTGGAAGGATATGCATTTAATTTATCAATAGTGATCCTTCCTAGGGAGAATTAGATGGAATTGGGAAAACGATGACTGTTACTCAAGTTTTTGCTCAAATTTGCTTGTGAATTATCCATTTTTTAACAAGAATATATTCATGCATTACTTCTATACTTAAACGAAATAAGATAAAAGTGAAAGAAATAACAAAAGAATACATCCTCGGGAAAGAGATTTCATTTGAATGAAATGAAAGACGAGCAGACTTTGAAATGAGAATGGTACGGTACGCTAAAATTGCCTATCAAATAAAAACAGACTCACGCCTAGACAGAATATAGTTTAATTTGGGGAATGCAAATATAAAGAAAAAATCTTAAAATGTGCCAGAAGAATAAAATAAATCCCTATATTAGAAAAAGTATAGATTGATACTGTATTTCTCACCAGCCATACTTGTTCTAATGAAATAATATAATGTCTTCAGATATCTAAGGAAAAATTTGAACCTAGAATTTTTTATCTAACTGTACTATCATTTAAACATGAGAGAAAATAAAGATATTTGAATCATTTAATTACTGGAGACTTCTTTAACTATAAATTTCTTCTAAGAATATTAAGGGAAGATGCATTCCAACAAAATGAAAAAAAAAATCCCCAAGGAAAGCAAAGGACACAAAAGAAATAATGAGTGAAGAAACAAAAAAAGAACTGAATGTTAGAACAAGCTTAAAGAATCTGAATTTAAAATACCAATGACAGCAATGCACCAGAGGTATAAAAGCCATAAGCTATCCTGAGTCTAAATACATTGCTTTGAAAAATATGAAACAGCATCTGTGAGAAGCAAATAAATAGAAGCTGATAAATCCATGATCTTATTGGGACATATTAAGACACTTCTCAAAAGTTTTTTCGACAAAATTAATTACATACAGAATTTGAAAGATCTAATGAATAATTCTGATTCTATATCTATATTTATATTTATATATCATTGCATCCAGTAAAAACAATAAAGGTTTTTTCTCCAAATACATATGGAAAATTCACACACAAAAAGCATACATGACACATTAAGCCATGAAAGTAATCTATTGATTACAAAAGTAGAAATTTTGCCAGGCACATTCATTATGATGAAATTAAAATCTATGCCAAGTAGATAGAAAAGAAAACTTTGAAATTTAAAACCAATTTCAAATAGACTTTGAGTTATAAAGAAACTATAAATGATAAACTTCTTAAAAGGGATAAATGAAAGCACAATACAGTAAAGCCTGTGAAATTAAAATGAAGTTGTGGTCAGAGAGAAATGTATAAACCAAATATTATAAGTTATATTATAAACCATAAGCCAAATATTATAAAATCATGATGACTGAAAATAAACTAAGTGATCTTGCAACCTAAAAAACTTAGAAAATTATAACAAAATAGGCTTTAAAAAGTAGGAGAAAGGCATTATTTATTTATTTGACAGACAGAGATCACAAGCAGGCAGAGAGTCAGGCAGAGAGAGAGAAGGAAACAGGCTCCCCGCCAAGCAGAGAGCCCGATGCGGGGCTCCATCCCAGGACCCTGAGATCATGACCTGAGCTGAAGGCAGAGGCTTTAACCCACTGAGCCACCCAGGTGCCCTGAAGAAAGGCACTTTAAAAGATAGAAATAGTAATTAATGAATCAATCCATTAAAATATTTATTTGAAAACATTGATAACATTACAACAAACTTTGGAAAGTCTTATTAAGGATAAAAAGACAACTGAAATGCCATTTAGCCCATAAATACAAATAGAAAAGAGTAAATGTCAGAATACATGTAAAACTTTATAATATTATATTTATAAGTTATATGAAATCGAACATTTTCTAGGAAAATGTGATTTATATAAAAAAGATACCAAAATGAAGTAGAAAACTAAATAAGCCTATAATACAGTATAATTGAAATGGGAATCAAAGAACTAATATTAAAAATGGAGAAACTACCAAATGGATATATGGATGATTTCTAACAAAACTTCAGGAAACACATAATCTCCACGACCTGTAAGTTATTCCAGCACATCAAAAAATTATAAAGCTATGTAACTCATTTAACTAAATTTCAAAAACTTGGCAAGAGAAACAATAGATTAGAAAAGGAAAGCATAGAACATTTTTACTTGAAATATGGGGCAAAATTTTTAAATGAAATGCCAGCAAATAGAACACAACTTTATATTAAAAGAATAAAGCACATGGCCAAGTAGGGCTGTCCCAGAAATGCAAAGATGATTCAGCATGTGAAAATTTTAGCCATGTAATTTAGTACATTATAAAACAGATTAAAGGAGAAAATCTTTTCAATCATCTCAAATAGATGCAGAAAAACCATTTGATAAAATTCAGTGACCTATAAATCATATACAACTTTTAATCAGCTAGAAATAGGATAAGTTAAAAAAAATTTTTTGGAAGAGCATCTAAGAGAAATCTAGAACAAACATCACACCTAATGGTGAAACAGAAGTACTTCTTTTTTTAAAAAAAATTATTTATTTTTTTAATTTCTTTTCAGTGTTCCAGAATTCATTGTTTATGCACCACACCCAGTACTCCATGCAATACATGCCCTCCATAATACCCACCACCAGGCTCACCCAACCTCCCACCCCCCGCCCCTCCAAAACCCTCAGATTGTTTTTCAGAGTCCACAGTCTCTCATGGTTCATCACCCCCTCCAATTTCCCCCAACTCCCTTCTCATCTCCCCGTCCTCCGTGTTATTCCTTATACTCCACAAATAAGTGAAACCATATGATAATTGACTCTATCTGCTTGACTTATTTCACTCAGCATCATCTCTTCCAGTCCCTTCCATGTTGATACAAAAGTTGGGTATTCATCCTTTCTGATGGAGGCATAATACTCCGTAGTGTATATGGACCACATCTTCCTTATCCATTTGTCCATTGAAGGGCATCTTGGTTCTTTCCACAGTTTGGCGACTGTGGCCATTGCTGCTATGAACATTGGGGTACAGATGGCCCTTCTTTTCACTACATCTGTATTTTCGGGGTAAATACCCAGTAGTGCAATTGCAAAGAAACGGAAGTACTTCTAATTAAGTTAGAAAAAAGACAAGGCTGCCTATTAACACTGAGATTCTGAATTTTGTGCTGTTGACTATCTTTTTAAAAATATTTTATTCATTTATTTGAGAGAGAAAGAGCTGGGGGTGGGGGTGGATGGTGGTGGAGAGGGAGAAGAAGACTCCCTGTTGGACAGGGAGCCCAGGTACAGGGCACAATCCCAGAACCCTGAGATCACAATCGGAACCGAAGGCAGACATTTAACTGACAGCAACCCAGGTGCCCCTGTGCTGGTGATTTTAGCCAAACATGAAGACAAGAAAAAATAGGAGTTATAAGCATTGGAAAGGAGTCATCATCATTTATAGCAAAAATACATTTTTATACTAAAACCCAAAGAGGAATAGCTGATAAAACTAATAAAAGAGTTCAGCAGTGGCTAAAACATGGGAACCAAATATTGAAATTAATTAGTTTAAGAAACTTGACTAACTCAATATCAAAATAAATGCAATTCATTTTTACTTTTGTCTGGGTTCCAAGGCAATAGGGGGCAATTACTTCCACATTTCAAAGTTGGTACTGCCCCACCCATTCAAGACTAATCCCTGAATCTATCCAACTCAAAGGTATAAAAGTACTAAAATTTTGGAGCTGAAAATAAAAGACATTGTTTCTTTAGTGTGAAATAGACTACATAGGCCACAGAAAGACTGACACGGGTTTCCAGAGGTTGAGGGCCCAAGAGGGCAGGTGTTTAACAACTGTCTGAGGATTCTAAAGACACAGCAAAACTATACGTATTTCTAATATTCATATGTGTGTTTGTAAATCTGTAAGGATATATCTTACATCTATATCAATAGTTACTTTGGCATGGGAACTAGGATTGGGACAAGGAAGACACAAGCTTTATTTGAGTTGTTTGAAAGAAACATTACATTGCTGCATCAGTGGGTAAATTATATGATCAAAACTTGCTTTTTGAAGAGACTATAACTGCTGGGTTCACATAATTAATAAATTTCACTTTTAAAAGATTTTATTTATTTATTTGACAGAGAGAAAGATCATAAGTAGGCAGAGAGGCAGGCATAGAAAGAGAGAGGGAAGCAGGCCCACTGCTGAGCAGAGAGCCCGATGAGGGGCTTGATCCCAGGACCCTGGGATCATGACCTGAGCTGAAGGCAAAGGCTTAACCCACAGAGCCACCCAGGCATCCAATAAATGTCACTTTTGATAAACAACACAAAGTGATGTCTGAAGATATAACTTCCTTAAAAAGACTTCATTTTTGATCTTAGACCTTTTTCCATGAACTTTATCTTAAGTCTTATATATTTATATTATACTTGTATACATATTATAACATTTCAAATAATACAGAATAATTTAATTAAAGTTAATGTTCCTCATTCACTTCTCCTTTCTCTAGTCATCCACCTTACCTCAAACTAACCATCATTATCAGTCCAATGTGTATCTATTGAAATAAATTCTGTGCACTTATATGTATATTTATGTACCTATAACACATTTAACACATTATTCTGCAGGCTATTTCTTCATTTAATAATCATCAACATTGTTCCATGTAGATATTCTGCATTCTTTTAAATTCTGTGTGATATTTTACTGTAAATGCTTTATAATTTCTTCATCCCCCTGTCAATATCCAAAATTTAGATTTTTCCTAATTTTCTACTGCAATGAACATTCTTGTACATTCTTCTTGGAGTACAAGTTAAAATATACAGATGGGAGTGGGATAAAATGGTTTCTTAAAGGAGAATCAAGATACTGTTACTGTAGGAAGGAAGGATAGATGGATGGATGGGTGGATGGAGGGATGGATGGGTGGATTGTGGATGATCAAAAGCATACCCCCAATATTTGAAATCTTACATATTTATTTTATTTTATTTTATTTTTTAAAACATTCCATTTATTTATTTGAGAGAGAGAGAGAGCAGAGCGAGAGAGTAAGTATTAGTTGGGGGAGGGGCATAGGGAGAAGGAGAAGCAGACTCCACGCTGAGCAGGGACCCCAACACAGGGCTCAATCCAGACCCTGGGATCATGACCTGAGCAGAAGGCAGACACTTAACCAACTGAGCTACCCAGGTACCCCATGATCTTACCTATTTAAGTAAAATGTTTGCTTTGTAATTTGGTTGAACTGTGTGAGAATGCTGAACGGTATGCTTGGGTGTTAGCACTAGGTTGAAAATAACCAGCCTATAATCTGCGAATGTGTAAACTTTGGTCTTTCAGAGATAAATTGAGACTCAGCTTAAGTCCACATTAGCACCTTCATCAATGAGAGAAGTAAAATGAAATTATGTATCATATTGATATCATTCTATATGAAAGAGAGGAATGGCAAGTCTTTAGCTCATATTGATGATTAGAGAATACTGATTAGGGTAGGTAAGGCTCCACTGTGGAATATCTATACTAATTTTGTAGTGTGAACTCTACATAACTTGATATTATTGACTGACTGTGTTAACTCTATCCTTGACTCTCTGTCAGTTCAGTCTTAGCTACTAAATTCTTTTGATTTAGGGGTTCCAGGCCAGGTTTGGGAATTCTCACTCCCAAACTTCTTACCTTCACTTATTCTTTCCACTGGATCCTAATGGCTTTGCTTGAGTGATAACCTGTTAATGTGGTCTGTAAAGCCCTTCTATCTCTGGATGGGGTGATGATCCAGAGGATCATCCATCCCTAAGGATGATCCTAAGGAGGATCCATCGCTTAGCTCATGGGGAGTGTGTTGCTGTTGTCTGAGGAACACAGATCATTAGTGATTTTGGCAGGATTTTGCTGGAAGCACAATGCTAATGAGGAAAGGTCAGTTTTATTTAACTGATGAAAACAATGAGTAGCAGATTAAGTTCGTTTTCTGGTAAACAGTGCCATTTCTTTCCAGTAAATAGTGTCAAGATGCCCTGATGAATAACATACATGGAGATAAAGAAGAACATCTCTCAGTGATGGAAAATTAGGTATCTTCATGAACTCAAATATGCCTTTGGTTTTCTTGCTATGATCTGTTCCCTAAAACATTTATCAACAGGTCATTTGGTTGTATTCATGGAAAAACTGAAGTATGTTCCGCTGAAGACACAGTCTATAACGAGGGCCCAGCTTAAAGACGATTCTTTTCATCTGAAGTGTTAAGACATCAAAACAGAGCAGTGTGTTCCGTGCTACTCCTGTATGCCCCCCCCCCATTTGTTGAAACTCAAAAATGAGCTGGAATGCAGTAAGAAAAGAGCCAATCTCATAAAAATTGAATGTAGCATACCAACCCATCAGCATCCTTCATGGCAAGATGGAAGACTTTGGCCTGATTGCATGCATTTTTGTTTGTTTGTTTGTTTGTTTTGAAGCACGTGTTAACAGTTCATGTGGAGAGACAGAATCTTTAAAGAAGAAACTACATGGTGTTTGCTATCTGGACAGTTAGGTTCTCCATAGTACCTGAGTGGCTCAATGGTAGTAAATGCTTAGGGTACATGCTTTTTTTAAGGGTACATGCTTAAGGGAGAACACTGACTCTTGCAAGGTGTTCAGGAACTAGTTAGTAAATTTTTTGTCATAGTATCTCTAGCAATAATTAAAAGAACATCTAATATTCATTGAATGCTTATTGTATTCAGTACTTTTTTCAATATATTGTTTTAATACTTTTCAGGGATAATAATACTCAGTCTTCACAATAACCCTGTGAGAAGAAAAAGAGGCACGGAAGAGTTAATAACAAGTGTTTAAAGTCACACGGCTAGTGTTAAAGTTGGGATTTGAGCCCAGATGATATATAAGTCTCGGATCACACTCTCACCATTATACATAATACCATTAAATTATCTCCTATAGCTTGAAGTAATGATCGCCAATCTTTTTATATTTGGGGTGGTTGATTATTTTTAAAACTCATCCTGACTTCCCCAAAGGTCTGTGTATGGCGTAAATAAATTAAAGGAAAAATAACTTGAACCAATTAACTGTGGGGTTTTTCCATTTATTTTTAGTATTTTGCAATATCCCTCAAGATATTTGGAGAAACCCCACTGAGTAGTGAAGAAGATAGCAGTGATTTGGTCTGGGACTTTAAGTGAATGAATTTCTCAAGCACTTATAATAGCTAGGTTTTCCACTTGAAACATTTTGAAATATCCTGATGCCTGAAAAAAGAAAGAGCAAGAGAGAGCCAGCAAGCTGACCAAGGTGAGGGGAATCTAGTTGCTTACCCATGTCCCTGGTTTGCTGCCTCAGATACTAAGGGAAAAATCTTTGGAAACCATTACTTAAAAATGGAGCTTTTTGGACACTGATTCAGAACTGGTTTTGATCTTTTGGCCTGTTTTTGTTGAAACGATATGTTGTTTTACAAGCAGTACTGAGCTCCAATCCCACATTCCTGCTGGCATAACTACTATTATTTCATGGTTTCAGCATCTTCTCTGGTAACCCTATGCATAATTTAAAAAAATATCTAGAACTATGTGTGTACAAGTGCATGCACATGTGTGTGTTTTGGTATGGGGGTGGGGGCATCCCTCAGGGGAGTGCTGCACTGGGCACTGAGTCCATTCAGATTTTTCTGAGCATGGATAGCAAAGCAGATGTGCCTAAAGTACTGTGTTTACAAAGCAACCAGTTTGTACAGTAAACAAACTGATTCCATAGAATGAGTGGCTAGAGTTGGATGTGTGTTAGTGAGGTAATATCTGGCTTCAGGAGAGCACAAGAAAATCTTATTTTCTTGGGTGAGAATTTGTTCCTTGGAATGTTCCTATAGAACCCTCTTGCTCCTTCTCCTTTCCACTTTCCAAATGGAAATAATGGTGGAGGACAGAATTGAATTGCCTTGTAGCTCTTTAAAGATCCAATTGGGTTTTGCTCAACTCACTGTCTGATTTGTACCTTAAGCAGAAAATAAAGAAATCTAATACTTCAGTAATGCTTCTTACATCATCAACTCTAACAATACTGCACATTTGTATAGCATGATGCTTTATAAGCACCTTCACATAATTTTATATTTGATTTTCTCTCAAGTTCAGGAAAACTGAGGCAAGCAGTATTATCCCTATTTTATAGATGAGAAAACTGAGATTCAGACAAATTAGAAGATATGATGAATGGCACCCAGTGAGTGTTAGATTGAAATTAGACCCAGATGTTTGATTCTCATGTTGAGATTTTTCTCAGTATACCAACATCCCTCTAGTCCTTTAAATATGACATTTATACTTCTGTGGTTATAATATAAAGCTAGTGTAGAAAACCTGAAAAATATAGAAGAGGTAAAGTCACCAATAATAATAATACCAAGCAGAAGTATTTGCTCTTAATATTCCATATTTTTCATATATATAGTTATATACATGTACACTTGTAATTTTTATTATATATATGTGCCTGGGTGTATGTATATTTGAATATGTATATATGTGTATGGATACATTTTTAATGTTAGTACCTATACATAGCTTGAATTTCAAAAAGTTTACCACAGGTACTCTGTTGTGCAGAAGATCTCTAGATTTCTAGAACTTGCTCATCTTGCATAAGAGAAACTTTGTTGTGTACTTTAAAATGTGTCAGAAGTTTACATCTCATGTTAAGTATTCTTACCAAAAGACAAAGACAAAAACAAACATAAAAACACAACAACACATACATCACAAAAGAATGAAAGAAAATTTGTGGAAGTGATGGCACCCTGGGTATATGGATATGTCCAAACTCATCAAGATGCATACATTAAATGTGTATAATTTTTTGTATATCAATTATACTTCAGTAAGACTAAAAAAGAAGAGAAGAATAAATTTCACAAAGCATTTAGAGTATAAATCTTTTTCCTATTGTTATTCTCTAGACTTAAAATGTCCCTCTCCATATGTTAAGATAATACTAGTTTCTTAAAGAGTTCCCTAGAGATATTTAATTTAGAGCTATTTTATCCATGCAAGTAAAGATATACACACACAAATACACATGTATGTTATATATATGTATTTTATATATGTGTATATATTATTTATATGTAAGCATGTATTTGTATATATGTGTGATACACATGCACACACATACATTTTCCTCATGTGGTAAATGTTTTGCACCCTATTTTGCATTTTCCAGAAGGATCAAATATCTTTACTTAACAATTTATCTTTGCAATTTTTCCATATAAATATGTAGTTTACTAAGGCCTTTTTCTATGGCTGCATGGATAAATATTAGCCCGTCCCTTATTGATGGACATTTAGATTGTTTCCAAACTTCACTATCACAAACTATTCACACTGTGCAGTTATATAAAAGCCACTTTGAATGTGTGAGTTTGGGTTTTAGTATAAATTAGTATGTTTTAGTATAAATATATAAAGTGAATTTACAAGGGTGAAGGATATGTAGATATCCAGCTTTGTAATATGTTGACAATGGCCCTCCACAGAGGTTGAACCAATTTACACATCCACCAGAAATATCTGTTCTTCGTATCTACTAATAGACTGTGTTATAACTTTTTGATATTTGACAATTTGCTACATAAAGCATGATTTCTTAGTCTATTTTTAATTTTCAATTTTTATATTATGAGTGGAGTTACTTTTCATGTTTGAAAATAAATGTATTTTCTGTGAACTGTCTCTATGCCCATTTTTCTATTGGGATGTTAATCTTTTTCTTCTTACTGATTCATAGAGGTTCTTTATATATTAGAGACATTAGTCCTTAATTTACAACATAAATTGCCAGGACTTTTTTCCAATTGGTATTTTTTAAAAAAACTTTGCTTGTGAAAGTTTTTGCTTTGTAATTACAAAAATTTTAGGGAGCCAACTTTATCAACTTTTTCTCTATAGCTTCTGGATCATGTCATAGCTAGAAAAACCTTCCCCAATCAAAGATTGTAAGAGAATTTTCTCTCTTGTAGAGCTTTTATAATTTCAATTATTATATTTAAATATTTGATCTCTCTGGAGTCTATTTTAAATAACATATGTCGTATGAACCTACTATCTAGTTTTTGTTTCCAGATGGGTACTTCTTTGTTCCCTTACCATTTAATAATTATTTTCCCTATAAATTTAAGATACTCTTTCAATATATTTGTGTTTATTTCTTTGCTTTTTATTATGGTACAATAATCTGTCTCTCTATTCAAGTGCCAGTACCATACTGTTTTAATTCTTGAGCCTATAATAATATGTTATAAAATTTATTATAATGATGTTTTTGCCTCTCTAGTACATTTTCATACTTCTCTTTTTCAAAGTTTTTCTATTCTTGCTCATTTATTTCACCCTATGAACTTTAACGTCAACTGGCTTAGTCCCAGAAAAAAAAAAGTGCTGCTATTTTTATTGAGATTATGTGGTATTTATAGATTAATTTAGCAGGAACTGGAATTTTTATAATGTTGAATCTTTTTACCCTAGAACATGGTATGACCTGCCTTTTGATCAAGTATTCTTTCTGACTTTTAGGAGTATTTAAAATATTTACTCAAATAAGAAATTTGTATATTTCAGGGTACCTGGGTGGCTCAGTTGGTTAAATGTCTGACTCTTGATTTCCACTCAGGTTGTGATCTCAGGGTTTTGAGATCAAGCCCCATGTAGAGCTCCAGTCCATGCTGGATGTGAAGCCTGCTTAAGATTCTCTCTCTCCCTCTCCCTCTGCCCCTCCACTCAATACTCTCTGACTCTCTCTCAAAAATAAAATGTATACATTTCATGTTTTTTCTAGCATTTTTTGCTTTTACTATTAGAAGTTGAATTGTATCTTCCCTATTTCTGTTTATGCATGTATAATCTATTGATTATATATTAATTTCACTCAGCCAACAGCAAAATGTGATAATTTTACTTTTTTTGCTCCCAATTTTTTATCTTTCTTTCTTTCATCGAAATTTCTTTGGCTAATACCAAGAAGCAATAGTCAATTAGATATTAGTGGCAATAGTGGAAATTATGGTTTTTTTTTTCAGATTTTAAGGTCAATGTTTCTAGTGCCTTATTAAACATTACACTAGGTTACGTGTTGAGAGATATCAGGTTGAGAATATTTTAATCTTTCTTATTTAATTAACAGTTTTCTTCAATTATTTGTTAAGATCAAGGACAAACATTGAAGTTTATCAAATACCTTTTGAAAATCTATAGGGGAAATTATAGATTGTTCTTCCTTAGATCTATTAATATGATGAATTACAATAATGTTTTTCATTATTGAACCATCTTTACATTAATGAAATAAATTGCTAGATAATGGCATGATTCTTTTAATGAGCTGTTAAAGTCTGTTAATATTTCTTTGGTATTTGCATCAATAATCATAAGTAAGATTGATTTATATTGTGCAATTAGTGTTAAGTTTTGTTATCAATATTATGTTTGATGCATAAAAAAGGTGAGAGCTTTCTTTTTTCTGTGTTTTGGAACAGTTTAACTAGCTGTGGGATTATTATTATTATTATTAGGAAGGTAGAATCTCCTCACACAATGATCTAGGCCTGGTGATTTTGAGGGAAAAATAGCTCTTTAATTGCTTCCATCATTTCTTCTATGGCAACTGATTTATTTAGATTGTTTATTCCTGAGGAAATGTCCATTTCATCAAGATTTCCTGACGTATTTGTAAAGTTGAGAAGATCATTGTATACCATGCTTTTTGGTTTCTTCTGTATTTATTTCTCCCTTATTGTATCATTTTTTAGATTATTTTATTTTTATTACCTCCAGCACAGATTTCTTTTTTAACAGTTTTTGTTTTGTCTTCTGATTTAATTCAAGTATAATTTACACATCATGTTACATTAGCTTCAGATGTACAATATAGTGATTCAACAATTCTACACATTTCTCAGTGCTCATCAAGATAGGTGTACTCTCCTTTATTTTATCTTATTTGTGCATTTATGATCTTTCCTTTCACTACTCTTGATTAGGTTATTTAAAACTTCATTGATTTTATTGGCTTTCTCAAAGATTCAGCCTTTGAGGGGTGCCTGGGGGGCTCAGGGAATTAGGGCCTCTGCCTTCTGCTCAGGTCATGATCTCAGGGTCCTGGGATCGAGCCCCACATCGGGCTTTCTGATTGGTAGGGAGCCTGCTTCCTCCTCTCTCTCTCTGCCTGGATCTCTGACTACTTGTGATTTCTGTCTGTCAAGTAAATGAATAAAATCTTAAAAAAAAAAGATTCAGCCTTTGAATGTATGTATTAGTTTTCAAACTAATTTATGCTTTAACTTTAATATTTTCCTGCTTTTATTAAGTAACTTCTTGAATTGGATACCTTATCTTTAAAACTCTTTCTTGTTAATATAAGTACTGTAAGAAGGTAAGGACTATATATTTAATGTAAGGACTATACATTTTCCTGTGAGTACTATTTTAGATGTTCTCATACATATTTTCTTTATTATTACTATTTTAAATAGTCTTCATAATTTATTTGGATCTTTTCACCTCCTTGAATTTTTTTTTTGATATAATGTTCAATGATTCATTAGTTGAGCATATCACCTAGTGCTCATAATATCATGTGCCTTGGATATTTTTTAAGATTTTATTTTATTATTTTTTTCCCCTTCTGGTATTTTATTTTATTTTATTTATTTTTTTAATTTCTTTTCAGCGTAACAGAATTCATAGTTTTTGCACCACACCCAGTGCTCCATGCAATACGTGCCCTCCATAATACCCACCACCTGGCTCCCTCAACTTCCCACCCCTGCCCCTTCAAAACCCTCAGGTTGTTTTTCAGAGTCCATAGTCTCTCATGGTTCATCTCCCCCTCCAATTTCCCTCAACTCCCTTCTCCTCTCCATCTCCCCATGTCCTCCGTGTTATTTGCTATGCTCCGCAAATAAGTGAAACCATATGATAATTGACTCTCTCTGTTTGACTTATTTCACTCAGCATAATCTCTTCCAGTCCTGTCCATGTTGCTACAAAAGTTGGGTATTCATCCTTTCTGATGGAGGCATAATACTCCATAGTGTATATGGACCACATCTTCCTTATCCATTTGTCCATTGAAGGGCATAAGATTTTATTTTTAAGTAAACTCTACACCCAACATGGGGCTTGAACTCACAACCCCAAGAATATGAGTTGCATACTCTACTGACTAAGATAGTCAGGCACCCCATCTCCTTGAATATTTTTACACTTTATCATCCACATGCATTCTAGAGACTAACTTAGTCTTGCTCATTAAAAAAAAAAAATGAGTCTTTCACATTCTTTTAATCTATAGATGGGCCTTTTCTTCTTTTCTTCTTACAGTTTATCTGTTGAAAGACCTGGAGTACATGACTTATAGAAGTCCCTACTGTCTAGGTTTTGCCAATTGCACATTTGTAGTCCAGTTCAATGTAATCCTCTGACCTTTATATTTTCTCCAAATTGGCAGCCAGATCAGCCTGTGTTCTGTCCCTTTGGCAAGACTATAAGAAATGGTGTGTTCTTCCATCAGAGGGCACATAGCCTGATTATCTCTCTATTTGTGTGTGGGCAGCCATTGATGTTCACTGCTTAGATTTTTTTTTAATTTACTGGGGGTTTCAGAATGGTAATCATCCAACTTCATCATTTCTTCATCACTTATTACTTATACTTCTTTTATAAAGAGATGTTTTTGATTGGCTTCCAGTCATGTAGGAAATACAGAAAAAGTCCTCAGATCTTTCCCTTTAATTACCAGTTTTAAGTAGCTTAGTACTAACCTCTGAGAGTGACCAATTAGCTTTTTAAAATGTCATCATAATTCATGGATTTAAAGATACTTGGTAGGTTGCAATCAACTGCAATTATTATCTTTTGTGAAGTCAAGTTGTTCTATTTTTGGCTGATGAATGTCTCTTCATGTTCACTCCTGGATCCTTTTGACAGAACCCTGGTAGTCTTTTATAGCTTCTTTGCTTTCTGGATGATGTATTCCAGGCTCATTTTGTACATTTCCAGACCTGGAATCAGCTATTCCTGCAAAATCCCTGTTTACTTTAGTGAGAAATTATATTTTAAGATCACTGGGCAGGTGTTACTAGGAATGCTCACTAGTAATGAGGGTATCTCTTCAGTGGACAGAGGCAGAACTCATGGAGACCTCATGAATGTAAATGATAATTCCAACTACAATTTAGTATTTCTATTTTTTCCCCTTAAAACTTTTCAGTATTACATCTATTTATCTCCTTTCTTCCATTCTCAAAACACAGGGGATAATAGAATTGGAATATCCCCATACTGCTTGTTTACTCTGGTCAACATTATATGCACAAGAGTCTCAGAATAATTATATTTGCACACCAATATAATTACTGAAAATAGTTTTAAAATGTTCTTAAATACACTGTCCCAATTCTTCCCATTTTTAATAGCTGCAATACATACATTGCTGAAGCATACAGCCATTACATTAAACGTTCTTTCCCTTGAAGCTTATATTGAGTAAGCAACTATAAGCAACTAGAGGGTTAATGCTTGCCACTAATCTCTGTGATATCTCCCTATTCATTTCAGGTTTTCTGAAGCTAATTTTTTTTGCTTCTTTTTTTTTTAAGCTTTATTTTTTCAGTGTTCCAAGATTCATTGTTTATTCATCACACCCAGTGCTCCATGCAATATGAGCCCTCCATAATACCCACCACCAGGCTCACCCAGCCCCCTAACCCCCTCCCCTCCAAAGCCCTCAGTGTGTTTCTCAGAGTCCACATGGTTTGTCTCCTGCTCCAATTTCCCCCAACACCCTTCTCCTCTCCATCTCCCAATGTCCTCTGTGTTATTTCTTATGCTCCACAAGTAAGTGAAACCATATGGTAATTGACTCTCTGCTTGACTTATTTCACTCTGCATAATCTCTTCCAGTCCTGTCCATGTTGAAACAAAAGTTGGGTATTCATCCTTTCTGATGGAGGGATAATACTCCATTGTATACATGGACCATATCTTCTTTATCAATTCATCTGTTGAAGGGGATCTTGGCTCTTTCCACAGTTTGGCGACTGTGGCCATTGCTGCTATGAACACTGGGATTTAGATGGCTCTTCTTTTCACTACATTTGTATCTTTGGGGTACCCGGTAGTGCAATTGCAAGGTCATAGGGTAGCTATATTTTTAATTTCTCTTTTTTTCCCATTTTATTTTATTCTATTTCTTTTCAGTGTTCCAAAATTCATTGTTTATGCACTACACCCAGTGCTCCATGCAATACGTGCCCTCCATAATACCCACCACCAGGCTCACCCAACTCCCATTTATAATATTTATAATATATTTTTAAAGAGCCTCATGGGCTAATCAATCATCTCCATTATGTCTAAGTCTGTTAATAGTGATTGGATTTTTCTCCTGAGTATGGTTCATCTTTTCCTGTTTCTTTGCATGTATGTTACTTTTTTCTTGGACGATGAACATTTTAAGTTTTACATTGTTGAATGATGTATTTTGTTGTATTCCTTTGAAGAGTTCATCTTCTTTTCTGGTATACACTTAAGTTACTTAGGATCAGTTTGACCCATTTGAGGCATAATTTCTGTTAAGTCAGGTATAAAGGTAACCTTTTTTTTCTAGAGAGAATTTTAAAAAGGTGAAAGACTTCTGAGGGTTGTATTGAATTTCTTATAAATTACAAGGTCTCTCCATACTGACTGCTTTATGAGCTCCAGGAATCATTTGACCTACTGCCTTCCAGTGTTTCTATCCCTGACTTTAGGGAATTTCCACTTGTTAATGAGCACATCACTACTCAACCAAGATTCAAGAGGACCCTATGCTGATTCTCAGACTACTCATTCTATGCATCTCCCTCTTCTCCAATACTCTTCCCTAAAAATTATAGGCATTTAAGCCTTCCTGAATCTCTGTTTCTTCCATTCAGGAAGACTGATAGGCTCTGGGTTAACACTCTCTGACCTGCATTTTTGAAACTGTTTCCAGCTAGTGGGCTGTTACAATTGTAGGGCTCACCTGATTTGCTTTCATTTTTTTAGGAATCACTGCTATGCTGCTTGCTGACCATTACCTGAAAACAGTAGTTTTATATATTTTGTCTAGTTTTTTTTTATTATTAGATGGCAAATCCCATGGCAATAAATATTTCAAGGAAAGAAGTGAATGTCCTCTGCTTTCTCTTTTAAAGACAAATTTTCATAATCTAATAACTTCAGGGATGTTCTGGTTCAATATATTATGATGGCTTATTATAAATCTGTACTTCCTGGGGCACCCGGGTGGCTCAGTTGGTTGTGTCTGGCTTTGGCTCAGGTCGTGATCCAGGGTCCTGGGATCCAGCCCTGCATCAGGCTCCCTGCCCAGCAGGGAGCCTGCTTCTCCCTCTCCCTCTGACTGCTGCTCCCCCTTGCTTATACTCTCTCTCTCTCTCTGTCAAATAAAATCTTTAAAACAAAACACATAAACGCTTCCCGTGTGTGTGTGTGTGTGTGTGTGTGTGTGCATGAGAATATTTGGGAAGGAAAGGGGAGCATTTATGGCTTAGTATTGTTATTAGTTTGGCTTCTCTTTAAAATCAGAATATGAGACTAGTACTTGGGTGCATGTAGTTATTTGGAAGGTAATTCCATGAAACATATTTGAGGTAAGGTAGTGGGGATGTGAGGTCAGGAGGAAAACCAACATAGAAAATAGATTTTGATTCTGCTGTGATCTCTTAAGAAGCATACAAAACTGTCTGTCAAAATGGTTGAAAGTTGGGTTTCCTCTGGGAATGTTAACTCCTTTTTACTGTCAGGCTGTATTTGCTCCTGTACCAACCATACTGTCTTGGCAATGGAGAAGGCCCTGGGGTTAGAATGTGTAAGGCAACTAGGCACACTCTTGAGGAGGGTGCTGGCAGTGCAAGAGGAACTGAAGCTGTTCACTGTTAAGAGTTCCAGCTAAAACCAAAGGTGAGCTGAGGAGTTATGGCACAGGCACCAGAAGTGTCTCCTACAGCATGATTTTTCCTACAGGATCAGAACACAATACTCAAAACTAGCATGTGAAAGAAAGTCTGGCCAAGCCATAACCAAGGCTTGGTCTTAAGGTAGTTTCCTGTTTAAAATCATAAACTTGGAGATAAAAAGATCCTATGGAATGGCTATAATTTTAATCATTTACATATTTGCCACCAAAGTAAAAAAATAAAAAATAAAAAGATGGAGTTGAGCAGCGGTTTGGAGGTGGGTGAAGCCCTCATTTGATACAAAAGGCTAGGACCCTCTTGGAGAATAGACTTCTTTTGGCTTGGATTCTGGAACCTCTTTTCTAAATATTTCCTTTTCTGCACCCCTTTCTCCCACTCCTAGAGTTCCAGTGTCTTTTTGCCACACAAAACAGTACTGTTAAGTATAGCTCCAGTGTAAAATAATCTTAAGCCTTCAGACTTAGCAAATCCTGTCCAACCAGATGCTGACCTGCTGTCATCATTGACAAATACTTTTAGAAAGACTTGATGCCTATTAAAAAGCTACAGAATACCAACCAGAACAATGATTTAACAAACTGCTGCTGCCCAAATTCTTAATCTCCATATTTTTCTGAGCAATGCGATACTTGTTCCTTTGCATTTCCTGACTCTAGACATACCAAATCAAACTTCACAACCACAGTTGACTTCTTCTTCCAAAAACCTCCTCTACTTCCTGAAAGTCAAGCCTTTTTCATAAAGTCTTCTCTGGATCAGTCTTAAGATCTTGACAAGAGAAACAGATGAGACAGGGCACATGTTCTTCTCATGATGAAATAACTGGAAGATGAAGGAACATATCAGGGCATTTTGGTATTGACAGTTAAAATCCTCTTCTTTCCAAGATGACAAGTCGGAGTCTATGCTAAGAAGGAAGATATTATTTATGATTTTAGGAAGCACTTGAATGTTGAGATGGTGGTCTGTTTTCCTGGTAAAGTCCTCTCCTATTCTAGAACTTGTTTATGAGCATGCTAGAGGACTGGACTTCTACTGATAAAACATTTCCCCTTCCCTCCTGACTTACCTTAATTTCTGATGAAATAGATGCAAACCCTTATACGCACTTTCATAAATATATACAATCATCAGAATAGGGGCAGAGCAGGTAATAACATTAGCCAAATTAACCTATATTAGGATAGAGTCCCAGGGTATGAAATTGAATTGCATCAGGATGTTACACAAAGTGGCTTACATTATACACATCTAAGCAGCAGGTCACGATCATACTTGAAGAGTAGAACAAAAGTTGGTCCTGTAAGAGACTGCGAAGACATCCAAGACAAGAATTCAAGCACTGGAAACCTAAAAGTTTTAGAAGCAGAGTGCGAGACAGGATGTAAAGTTCAGAATGGAAGGTTCAAGTCAACAGTTCTAAGAGGGCTGAAACTCCTAATGGATGGTGGCCAGGTGGGAGTGATGGGTGGAATCAGATAAGAAAAGGTGGATTTGATTGATTGGTTTAAGTTGAAACATATCTTGCCTTGTATTCTTGATTGAATATCCCATCCAGACTGTAAGCATTTTGGGAATAATGTAGTATCGTGTAATTTTCTATAACCAACATACCACCCAGCACAATGTTTTGCTCCCTGCATGTTTCCTAACTGGCTAAAAACCCTCCTAACATATCAGCCATTTCATTCAGTCTGGCATAAATAACACTAAGTGCTAGTTCATGTAAACTACATTTGACAAATCGGTGTTAAATGTTTTATGATTTATTATACCTGGCAATATTTACTAAACCCATTTTACTCTTTAAAAAGTAAATCAAGAACATATTTGCAGGAGGTGTGTGAATTTTAAATCACTTTCACCCACATTAAATGGTCTCATTTAATTTAATGAGAATAGTCTCATTTCCATTAGGAAGTTCTCTTGTGTTTTACTACCTCAATGCCCTAAAGAAGGAGTCAAGTTTATATTCCAGCAAAGGGGCAGAGTTCTCTGTGCCATTTTCATAGAAAACTTGCCTGTGTTATATTGAAAATTCCATCCTGCACTGATTACTGGCCTCAATAAACACATTATGATGGCTTTTATGATTACCAGTGCGTGAGAGTTATTAGAAAATATAATGAAAAAATTTAATATTGCCATGTGACTGTTTCCTACATTTTTTTCCTATTTTTAAAGAGTTGGGGGAGCCTGGTGGTGGGTATAGTGGAGGGCACGCATTGCATGGAGCACTGGGTGTGGTGTAAAACTATGAATTCTGTTACGCTGAAAAGAAATTAAAAAATAAATAAATTAAAAAAAATAAAGCTGGGGTGTCCCCCTAAAGTTTTTAAAAAAAAAAGAGTTGGTTAAAATGGTAATGTTCACCTCTACCACCCCAATACACTGCAGTTCTTACAAAACTAAGAGACACCCATGAACTTTAAAAAGCAGCTAAGTAACCCAGGTGTGACACTTTCCAGATGACCTGGTATTGGGCAAAGTGATCTCTCAATCTCAGAGACTTGTGCTCAGAGTGGACAGTGAGGAGAAGCACACTCACTTCACATTCCTGTCAAAATATGGCATTTACCAAATACTGAAAATACATGAAACTTGTGAAATGATGTTTATGGGCTATAGATGTGTGTGCGTGTGTGTGTGTGTGTGTATGCACATACATGTGTGTAAGGCAGAGGGAGCTCCTCTTAACATAATAAATTAGCTTCTACAGCCTTTAGAACAGGTTGTCTTAGGCCTTGAGAATGCAACTGAGATTTCTGAACATCTAAATGCTTTTGAAGGTAACCATAATTATTTTTTACTTTCTGAATGATATGATGAGGTGAGAAAAAAATCTTCATTCCATGGACTTTTCAACCACTCTAGACTGGAAAAGGCATTCTGCAAAGAGAAGTTACACAGAAATCAGAAGCAGAGAGTTCTAATATCTATCTGTGATGGCTTCATAAGGTATCAACTTGGCTAGTCTGAATGACAGTTCCCAGAATTCCCTTTCCTGCCTGTTTCTAGGAAGAGCAGCCCACAGAGAAGTGTGGCAGATTTGGTGGGTGGAAGAGAAGAAGCAACTAACTTATAGCTCATCATGGTCTCCCAACTCATCTCACTGGTTTGAGGTACTAGCTATAGCTACAAATGTTTCACCTTTCCTTGAGTCCTCCTCCAGATTCTCCAACTCCTGGGCTAGGTTTATGTGTTTAGTTCCATGATGAAGGGCCCCGGCTCTCCATATCACTAAAGTCAGAGGCAATAAGAACTGACACTGGATGGAACTAGAGGGTATTATGACAAGTGAAATCAGTCAATCAGAGAAAGACAATTATCATACAATCTCACTGATATGAGGAATTTGAGAAAAAAGACAGAGGATCATGGGGGAAGGGAGGGAAAAAATAAAACAAGATGAAACCAGAGAGGGGGACAAACCATAAGAGACTCTTAATCTCAGGAAACAAACTGAGGGTTGCTGGAGGTGAGGGGGGTGGGAGGGATGGGATAGCTGGTGAGGAACATTGGGGAAGGTATGTGCTATGGTGAGAAAAATAAAAAAGGAACTGACACAGGTTTCAGTTTGTCTTTGTGAGGCTCTAGCCCATGCCTGTGGATTCTTCCCCACCATGGCATCTATCCTCCTTATACACACACACACACCCCATCAGAATTCTGTATATGTGTAAAGATACATAAGTGTAGAGTCAGTATGTATATGTATACACACACACACACACACACACACACACACACACACACACACGGCCTGTGGCTCTGCTTCCTGAGTGGATCCTGACTATACACCATCTCTCTCTGTCTCATTAATATTGAGGCTTGAGTTGAAGGCTTAGATTTGTTATTGTCTTTGTTGTTGAAATACATTCTTCATTCTGTTTTGGGTGATCTGTATTAGAGAAAGTGCCCTTGTGGTGGATTTCCAGAGCCTCCCTTTAGAGATTACTATAAAAGAGCTGCAGTTGTGAAATCTGGGAAGCTTTCCAAGGTTCTTTTGTTAACCTTTCCTCGATCCTCTTTTCCACTGCTGTACCTCTATTGATCAGTCTATTTTTTATCTACAGAAAGGAGGTGAGGCTTAAGAGAATGGCTGTGGAAAAAACATCTTTATCTATTCTATGATTTATACATGTCACTTTAGAGAAGAAAATTCAGAAAGAATTTTTCCAGTGGTCAGTCCTGAGAACTTGGTCTAAAATTTGAAAATCAAATTATGTTTAGTCTTGCACATGGAAATTTGGCTCAGTTGTCTCATGATTTCTTTTTCACTTTGATCTGATATTCAGCATGCAAGACACAGTTGGATGCAGGATTCCAGACCTGATGACCTGGCTTGTCAACTCTTTTGTTACCTCATCACTCAGAAGATGGGACATTTGGAATTTTGTTGATAGGTTGGATCAGAGTGATCCAGCTTTCTCATCTAGATCTATGTTGGCTCAGTAATGCTGACAGTAGCAAAAATTGCTTGTGATTGCAAGAGCGATTACCTTTAGCCATAGGGAGTGGATCTGTTCTTTCTCGCCAGCAGACATGGTGCTCTGCCATTACTGTCACGGCAGTCATCTTGAGGTTTCCAAACGCTTTCAGGCCAGATGTAAGGCATACTGAGCTTGGATTGATCTGGAGCTTCATGAAAGCCAATCCAATTTCTAAGAATTTAAACTGAGAGTCATAACAACTCACATTTACAAAGTGCTGATTCAGGCTTCATGCCAAGCATTTTACAGGCATTTTCTCATTAGAGCAACTCTCCAAGGAAGTTATTATCATTCCCATGTTACAGTTGTGAGCACTGAGGACCCTAGGGGTTAAATAATTTGTCTGAAAATCATATGGCTAATAATTTGAGGAGTTAGAATTTGAACCCAGGATGTTGAATGCAAAGGCCATGTATATAATCACCATGCTACCCTGGGAACTGAAGGTAAGTCCAGTGGGAAAGAATGAGATAATCTACACTGTTGATTTACAGCAATAGAATAAAAACTCCCCTTGCTTTACTTCCCATCCCACCTCATGGTCAGAAAATAGGCTGGAGAAGAATTGGAAGTTCATGCTTATCTCCCTCTCACAGCCTTCTGAGACAAGGTCAAAAACAAAAAGTGGACTCAGCAGGTGAGTAGCTACCACAAAGTCACTTCCCGTAGTCTCTGCTCTCCTGGCTATGACCCAGTTCTCTGCTAGGATAACAGATCAGAGTAATGGTGATGTTTCTCTGAAGTTTTATTAAACAAATGGGGAAGCTGTACATACAAATTTTCTCAGACTATTAAATTACTACTAAGTTAGGGAGTAGGAGTGAGGCAGGGTGAAAAGATACTACTCCTTTTGGCAAGACAAGCAAAACAAAATCTGGTCCACATGATTCTAGTCAAATATGCTAAGTGCCCTGTTACCCAGAGAACACATTTTGTTCTCCATTTTAAACTGTCAGGACTTGTTCTACTGAGTGGTATGTGGAGAGGAAAGCCAGTCGTGCAGGCTGCTCCCTGATCCTGTAGACCTGCTTGGATTAGGCCCATGGTTCAGGATGACCCTGCTGGTTCTCATTAACATGCTTGTTGCCTTGTCATTGATAAAGAAATAAAATCAATATTATGACTCTGGCTTGACTTACTGTTTGTAACTTTCAGCATTGCCTTTGCCCTTCATATCTTTAAGAATTTATGGAATATATTCAAAATCAGGATTCCAGTTCCAAATCACTTGCTATTTTGTGAGCTCTGATGTCCCAGTTACTGTTTCTCAATCCCACCATTAGATATATATGAAGAGCCTCTTTGTGTTAGGAGCTGAGGGTACTAGGCTAAATGGTCATTTATCCAGGGACAGCAGTCAGGCATAGGAGACCCATGGTTGTGAATGAGCCAGAATCATCTAATGGCTTATAAGCACTGGAGCTCTCTGGGGAAATGAGCATCTCTGTCTAGGGGAAAGGATTTGGGGAAAAGGAAGAGAATGACTGAGTTGAATTCGGAAAGATGCAAAGGAAAACAGGCTCGAGAAGCAATGGGAAATTGAATGACTTTTTAAAAAAATTTTAGTTAATTAACATATAGTGCAATATTGGTTTCAAGAGTAGAATTCAGTGATTCATCACATATAGACCACACCCAGTGCTTATCACAAGGGCCCTGTTTATTACCCATCACCCACCTAGTCAACCCCCACCCACCTCCTTCCATCAACCCTCAGTTTGTTCTCTATCATGAAGAATCTCTTATGGCTTGTTTCCCTCTCTCCTTTTTTTCTTGTTTTTAGTAGTGTAAGTAGACAAAGACTACAGGTAGAGACAGTGCCAGAACCACATGGGAAAGTAGGCAAGAAGTCAAGAGGACTGTTGAACACCATGCTAAATTTCATGATGGGGAAACATGAACATTGAATGTTTTGAAGTAAGGGAGAATTATGATCAGAATAGTATTTTCATATTTTGAGAGGCTCACTCTGCATAAATGTTGAGGATGGATTGGAATGTCCAGAGTGAAGATTGGGGGGGCAGTTAAAAGCCATTACATTTTTTTTGACAAGAGATGATGGAAAAAAGAACCCATTAAGCAGACTACAAAATGGTGTTCATAGAAGCAGCAGTAGATTTGGACTGAGGATGATTACACTAGGTATTTCAAGTCAAGGTGGAGAGAGTTTCACGAAGGAAGGAATGGCTGACAATGTTGGAAGCTGTAGGTGCCTCTGAAAAGATAACTGGATTTGGTTTGGCAGATAACCTTGGTGAGGTTAGTCTCAGTGAAGTGGTGTGACAGAAGTCTGACTGCAGTGGATTGGGGGAGTGCAGTAAATGAAGACACTGTGAAGTCAGTATGGATCGCCATTTTGGGAGAGTTAGCTGTTATGAACAGGACAATAGGCTTTTTGTTGCTACTGTTTTCCCTTAAAAAAAAAAAAATCAACAACAACAAAAAAATCCAGAAAATGGAAATTGTGAAAATGGAACCAAGTCAGTTTTTTGTAGTCTTGTTGGTATTGGCTCTTTAGACCTCAAGACACACTACAGCTCCCGAAGGATGACCCAGTTGGACTCCGTCACCATGAGAATAACTATTCTCTTTTGTCAAGAGCAACTGTCCTGATCATTCTCCTACATTTAGCCTGAATCTCATCTTCCTCCCCTCCCCCTTCTTAGATGTTATTCTGTTTATTTGGTTGATGCTTGTGCCCTGAATTAGTCCATAACACTAGTGTTGACCACATCACACTCCTCTGGCTCAGGCTGTGACTCTTCTCTGGTTCTGAACTGTAGACAGGATGTATAAGGTCATCCTGGGCTGCGGTTCCACTCATACCAGGATCTGAACCTCTCCCAGGTTAACATCCTCCAAAATGAATACCAAATGGCAGTAAATGGCGGTAGTTAAGAGTGGAGGCTCTGTAACCAGGATGCCTGGGTTCAAATCCTGGCTATACCACCTATTATCTGTGTGATCGTAGACAAATTTCTTCACCTCTCTTTGCCTCAGTTTCCTCATCTTCTCCCTGGGAATAATAATGGAACCCAACTCATGGCATGGTTTTAGGGATTACGTGTGGTAATATATGCAGGGTGTGTAGAACAGTATTTGGCACACAGTAAGCCCTCAGTGTCTGTCCATGAAAGACAAGTTCCACAGTCAGCTCCCTAAAGGGTTTCTACCTTTTTGCTGCCCTCTGGTGGCCAGTGAACACATTGGAGGACTTAAAGTGCAAAGCTTGTGTGTTGGATACAATGCAGATCAGATGATGATGATAAATAATGATGATGACGATGATGATAGAAGTGTTTGTTCATTATTTCATTAACTCTTCCCAGTAACTATAGTGAAGTAGGTAGGAATCGTCATCCCCTTTCCATAAAGAAGAAAACTGACAGGGAGAGAAGTCCCAAGATAAACTATATGTCTATTGGATTAAATATCATATGCATTAAAGTAAGCCTTATTTGTAGCCAGGGATTCAATTTGAGGGAAATAAAAATTTATTTGTTTAGTTTAAATTCAGGGAATATTTAGATCTGATTTTTCCCCCAGTTTAATAGTTTCATAAAACACAGTCTCCACTTCAAATCAAACTGGTTTAGTAGGTTTTTTTCCCCCTTCTCCCAAGAAAGTTGGTTCAGTTCATAGTTTAGTAATACATTAACATTCGGGTTCACTTCTGCTTGAATTTTGGATTGAAGTTAGGTTTGGTTCAAGTCTTGCTTCCAGAAGTCTGGTGAGTTTTAGATTGATGGACATATTCGGGAAACGGCCAATGGCTAACAAGAATGCACTGTGCCTGTTTCATCAAAAACCTTTCCACAGCCCTCTTGTCTGAACCCATATGATATCTGGTTCTCTTTAAGCTGGCTGTCCTGAGATGGAATAATAACGCTAAACATAGTAGTGAGTAGTGATTTTGCAACACTGACAAATGATCTCACTTTGCTGGACAGACTTCTAAACTTACAAATTTATAAATTTAGTCACACATGCATTCTAAGGGATTGTACATTACAGATGGATAGAATTTGGGGACTCCATGCTTCTTGTACTTACTGTCTTATCCCCACTGTAACTGTGTAAACAGTGTGTGATTGTGACAACTGTTTTGAATATGGATAATATCTCACTGGTAAGTTATTTTCCTTTAAAAAATGTTTTGAATTCTGAAGTTCAACTTCATTATATATATATATATATATACACATATATATATTTAAATGGGTTTTAATTTTATAATAAAATTTAATAGACAAATAGGACTTACAGAAATGTGTTTATAGCCAACTTAGCTAGAACATGTCATTTTTATTAAGCAAGGAAGCCTAAATTAAGATTTTGTTTATATTGGGATAGTGGTTTTATGGTGTCAGAACATCAAGAAGGATTGGGAAACTGGGACCTGAGACTATAGGCTGAATCAGAGATGTTGTAATAGTAACATTTACTGGACACACACTGTGTGCCCACTTCCCTGTCACATAGATACTATAATTATTTGCATTTAACAATTGAGAAAACCAAAGCTTAAGGACAAAAGTAACTTACAAGTTAGCAAGCTGCAGGTTAGCAAGAAGCAGAATTTGAAGCCAGGCTAATCCAGAACTCAGTCACTTAACAACTATCATAGTAAATTTGTAGGTAGTGAGGAATTGGGTACAAAATATAAATTAAGATCAAGGCAAAGGAGAAATTCAGACACCAAGCAGGCAAGCAAAATTCAGGGCATGTGCAGCAACCAAGAGTCAAGAGAAGTCAAAGGTCAGAACCTTTTCATGCAGATGAAAACCAGAGGGGAAAACCAGTCTGATGAAAAAGGAAAAAAAAAAAAGTAAACTTGGCTAGACAAACAAGGGGGCTAAGAGCACAACTGTAAGGCCTTAATCACAAAGAAGCCTTGACTGAAATGATCTTCCATCCTAGCCAGATGACCTCAGCCAAGAAAGGAACCAACTTAATATTGGACCCACTAGAACTAGTCATAGTATATAGGTTCATCCTGGTTGGGTTGATGTGTGAGGTCGGAAATAAGAACAGGTTTAAGTCAACCTCAGGCCAAAGAATCTTCTGTTTTGCACATGTCATCTAGTTCAATTGCCTACTCAAAGAAAGCATTTCTTCTACAGCATCCCGATGAGGTTATCCAAATGTTTGTTTGGACATTTCCAGGAGTGCTAAGATTTGCACCTCCCAGGCAACTCCTTCCTTTGGTTATAACTTTCTAATTGCTGGAATGTTCTTCTTTATGGGTCCAGAATTTCTTCTATGTGACTACTATCCATTGTCCTGACTCTGTCCCTGTGGTCTCACAAGAACACATCTGCTCTTTTTTCTGCATAATGATTTGTAAGAGATGAAGATATTTAAAATATCTAAAATAAAAAATCTGAAGTCTTCCAAGAGATAGGAGAAAACTAAGCAAACAAATCCAGAGCTCATTAGGGAAAGATGGAAAGAGATGCCATAATGAACCATAGTCTGGTGACTTTTTTCATTTTCATCCCACCCCAAGAAGAGTTCACCCTTCTAGATACTACTACATACAAGTCTCTTAGGCAAAGCTATGCTGTCTTTGTAGAACCATGAAGAGTTAACTAACAGTGCTTTTTTCTCCCCATTAGTTCTGTGGAGACAAGCTAGTATGCTTAAAAATAATTGTATTAAGAGAGACAAGAGGAAAAGAAGTACAAAAGAAAGATGATGAGCATATGATCAATAGACATAAGCAACAAATTTGGATAGTATTCCTTCCAAACCAGAGTGCCTCCTCTGTATGCTCTCTATAAGAATGGGGAGGGGGAGCTTCAGTGGAATCACATCTTTCCTTTGGAAGATTATGGCAGTGTTATCTCGTGTGTTGAGCAAGGGGAGCCAATATTTTTGTGTTCTGGTAGGTGGTAGAAAGTAAGGTGGTCATTACTTCTGTGAAAGGAGTACTAGAACTCTTTATTGAGTACATACCATACCATGGGCCTCTTAATCCTCACCATAACCTAGTAGGGAGGCAGGCTGCATGCAACCCATTTTACAGATGAAAAAAAAAACCCACTAAGGTTCAGAGAAAGTAAATTGCCTTAAGTGCACATAGCTAGCAAGCATGAAAAAATGTTCATCATCACTAGCCATCAGGGAGATTCAAATTAAAACCACATTGAGATACCACCTCACACCAGTTAGAATGGCCAAAATTAGCAAGACAGGAAACAACGTGTGTTGGAGAGGATGTGGAGAAAGGGGAACCCTCTTACACTGTTGGTGGGAATGCAAGTTGAAGCATTAATAATAGTAATAAGTATAATACAAATATAATAAAAATAAAGGTGACATCATTTATTGACTTCTATCATGTTAGTAGTTATATATAGCATTTATTTAACATTCTCTTCCACTCATTCATTTAACTGATGAACATTTATTATGTAACTTAGGGCCAGTATGTTGCCAAAATTTAAATGTAATCAAATTTCAATGCATACAGATTGAAGGCTTATTGACAAACCAGGCTTCTGCTAAGCATTATATGTGATCAACAAAATACAATCCCACTTTCATGGAATTTACCATGTAAATTTATCCAGTAGCTGAGACTAGCAAATAAATAAGCAATGACAGTGACGAATGGTAAATGTTGATCTAAAGGCTGTCTGTGTTCTTTCCCCTCCAACATACTGAGAAACACGAAATCTGGAAACACACTCATGGAGCCTCAGGCTGAGCTCCAAGGAATTTTCCTTTTTAAAGACATTGAGCCCTGCAGGCTCCCCTGCCTTCCCAGTGCAGTGCAGCCCCAGGAGAGGATGAAGTGGCCGTGGGGGTGGCCGTGTAGTACCTGGGAATGTTAGCAGGCAAGGGCTTGGAAGTGGTGGCCTGGCCACGTGTGTGTGCAGGGGCTGGCAGACAGCTCAGCCCTTCCAGTTAACTGCTTGCCAAGGTATGAGTGAGTCCTTCTGTAGGGCACTGGAGAATTGGCTGGGCCTGGGGGGTGGGGAGGGGGTGAGTGGTGGTGGTTGGGGGGCTGGAGTGCTGTGGTCCACAAAGACAGGAACATAAATTTTTTTCATTAAAACAATCTTGAAATTGTTGGCAAGCCCATAAAAAGGATTGGTTAGAGCCGTCTTGGGGCAGCTTTTCTTTGAGTTCAGTTTATTAATGTAGATTTTTACATGGCTTTTTATTAAGAAACATATGGTACTTTAGGCCATTTAACACCAAGGAAAAAGCTTCATAAAGAAACATTCTGAACATTAATATAATATAAACGTGTACTCTTCCATTTTACAGAAAAGCAAGTTATTGGAAGATCTGTGAATAATCTCTAATGTTCATTGACAAGATATTTTATCATTTAGAAATATATACATTAAGCCTTTCAAAAATGGGAAAAGAAGAATCTGGATCAAAAAGGGTGTGTGTGTGTGTGCGTGCTGAAGGAGGATGAAAATTTGACAATTATAGGAGGTTTTATTTATATATTCCCCTCCCCCCAAATGCCTTATTGACCCTTTGAGGTGTTTTCTTTTTCTTTTTTTAAAAGATTTTATTTATTTATTTATTTATTTTTTATTTAATTTCTTTTCAGTGTAACAGAATTCATTGTTTATGCACCACACCCCGTGCTCCATGCAATGCGTGCCCTCTGTAATACTCACCACCAGGTTCCCCCACCCTCCCACCCCCTGCACCTTCAAAACCCTCAGATTGTTTTTCAGAGTCCATAGTCTCTCATGGTTCATCTCCCCCTCCAATTTCTCTCAACTCCCTTCTCCTCTCCATCTTTTGAGGTGTTTTCTTAAAGCAGCTAAGGAAGATGTCTTATGTTGCTTTAATTTAGAGCAAGATTCCATTAAATGAGATCCTTTCAAAACTATTCTCTACAGAGAAATGCAGGCTAATTATAAAAAGAGTCTTGGGTTGACCATATTTGTTCATTTTTTGCCCAATGCTAGGTTCACAGAGCCAGATTCAGAGGTAAGAGAATTCTCAAAAGAATAGTACCCAACCTCAACAAAACATCTGCTGGAAACATGTCCCTATCAATTTTTGTTCTATCTGGGAGTCACTACTAATTTTTGTTCTATCTGGGAGTCACCACGCAGATACTAGCCTTGCCCCCATCCTGGAGGCAGCATCCAGAAATGTGCAGAGGCCAGGGGCTGGCACTATAGACACTGGCCCCAAAGACAACATGCAGCTGTCTGAGGCTATTAACTGGAGGATTAGAGCTGGAACCCATAGCATCCCAGCCCGACAGGGGTCACTTATGTGGCAATTTGTGGAAAGCCCTATATCAGTAGTGGTTCTCAAATAGGAGGTTTTGCCATCCAAGGGCATTTGGTAGTATGTGGAGACATTTTTGGAGTCACAATTGAGGGTAATGGTGCTTCTGGCATCTAGTGGGTGGACATTGGGAATGCTGATGTAAATGACCTACAATACATAGGATAGCCCTTACAACAGATTTATTCAGTTGTATTCTCAAATGTCAGTAGTGCCGCTCTCGAGATACGGATGCCTTCTAAGGTTTGCAATGGTGTACCCACATCAAAATGACAGTGTTGTATGTTTTTCTGCTCTATCCAGAAAAGTCCCAGAAATTCCTTGACCATACACCTAAGAGTCCTTGAAGGTGCTAAATCAACTCTACCTTGGTGTAGGGGTATAGAGTACAGATTTTCCAGATAATTGGGGAGCCACCCTAGGGGAGTGGACAGGTGGCTCTGTTTGAAGGTTCTAAAATTAGAAAGCAGAAACAAATAATGTGGGGAGAGAATGAGGGAGGGAAGATGTTTGACTCTGGGCCCATGACATGGAAGACCCCACCCTCTAGGATGGCTTTCAGTCCAGAGGTTGCTGTGTCTGAGACAAAGGAAAGGACCACAGTGGAAAGCATCACTGCCATCCCTAGGGACTGGCACAGGATCTCCCCAGGTCAGCTGTTGCTCGCCCACCCAGTGTGCCCCCTTGTGGCCATAGGACAAGGTGTAACATTATTTCCCCAGTTGGCTGAGGAAGTTGGCATTCCCATCATCCTCAGGGACCAACTCAGAGTGGATAGTGCCCTATGAACTGGGAAAGAGGAGAGTAAATACTCCTTTTACTCCAAGTTCAGATTTTCATCACTATCACCTAGCAATAACATTCACAACTATTGATTCAACGCCTGCTGCTAGCAAGACACTGTTCTGGATTCTCTCTGAGAGATATATAGAGGAATGGACCCTGCCCCCCAAAAGATTCATTCCATAGTAGGGGAGACAGACATATCTCCCACACTATAGAATATAACTGTAATGAAAACCAGATCATTGTAAGTGTTGTAATAGAGGTAGTACAAGTCAAATGTAGTGGGACAACAGGAAGCAGAAAATAAATTTATTCTAACTGGAGGCATGTGGGAATACCTCAGAGAAAGTGGCATTTTTACAGGACCTTGAAAGATAGAGAGGTTAGCATGTGCCCAGGGTTAAGAGAGCACATGGCCTGTTTGAGAAGTCACAATTAATTTGGTGTAACTGAAGCAGACAGAACTTTCAGGGGAGCTGCAATGAAGACTACAAAAGGCATTCAGAGCTGCCCACAGAGGACATGAATACGAAGAAGAGGAATTTGCATTTTATCCTCTCTGTAGTAGAAAACTGTCTGAATGTATTTGAGCAGGAGAATGATATGATTAGTTCTTTTCTTTATAAAGGGAATTTTGTTAGTAGTATGTGAGAGATGGAATGGAGAGATGGGAAGCTGAACAAGCAGGCAGGGAACTGTGAAAGCAATCAATGTGTTGTTTCCCCCCCCCCCCTTCCTTTTTTAGAGACATTAAGGATGCAATGGAAAGATCCAGCCCGTATTGGAGAGGGTGGTAGCACAGTGTAGCAGATAAGAGCAAGGGCCCTGGAACTCCATATCCAAATCCTAACTTTGTCATTTGGTAACTGGTAAGTTACCCAAACTCGTTGTGTCTCAGTTTTCTCATCTGTAAAGTGTGACTAATAAATGTAATCTTCCTTCGTTCCTTGTCAAGAGTTTTAAGTGGGTTACATAGAAATACTTAGGATAGACTTAGAGTTGATAATTACATTTTTTTGAATCTTGCAAGCTGTTGACATCACGTTGGTAGTTTGAAATAAGCCATGGTGGGAGTACTTACAAATGGAAATTGGCAAATGCTACAAATCAAACAGACAGAGATACAGAGAGACAATGAGAGAGGAAGGGAGGGTTGGATGGATGAAGTAAAAGTGGGATAGGAAGGGGGAGAGAGAGAAATAGCTCAAATATGATTGAGCTCTAGAACCACCTCAAATTTCAAACCCAGCATCTCAAGCCACCCGAGTTCTTTGAATGGTTCTAAACATTTGATGGAAGGAAAAGGGTCTCAGCAATCAGGTATTATAATACAGTTTTCATTGTTTATCTCATTACACTTCCACAGAAAAGTGGAATTTGAGTGACTTTTGAGGAATGAAATCAAAGTGATTTAATTTAAGCAACAAGTGCCAGAGGAATAAAGCCTACAGCCACACAATATATATAACACCACAGTTTACTTGAAAGTAAGGTTCAAGGATAGTTGGTTTGGAATTCAGACTACCTGAGTTTGAATCCCTCTTCTACTACTTATTAGCTTGAAGAAGATGTTTCTTCTCTCTGGGCCTGAGTTTTCTTCCACATCTATAAAATAGGTTAATAAATAGCACCTCTCTTACTGGATTGTCATAAGGATTAAATGAATTACAGTATGAATGAATACATAGACTATATAGAACAGTGCTAGCTCATGGTAAATACGATAGAATTATTAGCTGTTATCATTATGTTTTTAGATATTAACTGTTGAATATCATGAAGTCATGTGATTTCGTTGACCCTTGGTTTTCTCATCCATAAGACAGAAATAATATTAACAACTGGCTCATCTATCTTATAGGGTGGTTACAAGGCTTGAATTAAATACATTAAATGTGAAAGTGATTTGGAAACCATAAAGTACGAGAGTATCACCTCTGGTGATGAAAATAAATACAGTGCAGAGAAGCAGTCTTGGAATGCAATTGCAAGGACTGAGTTAGCTATTTCTGTGCAAAACCCACACGTAAGAGGCAACCTGCAACAGGCTGTGCAAATTAGGAATGCCTCTGTCAAGCACATGTGCTCAGCGTGGAACAGAATCAGAATATACTGTGGTCTTTTTGGCTACAAACCCATAAACAGATAGAAATTGTAAATAGTACTAATACAGTTAAAAAAAAAAAAAGCTCACTGTCCGGTTATACCTGAAACTGGAAGAGCCACCACACTATGAGTAATGATATGGTGTTAGATTTCTAGGAAAGCTTCTAGGCTCCCATCCCCTTCTTCCAAGCTCACTTTCCTTAGTTGAATAATGTCTGACCTCAGGCCCCAGTACATCACTCCTTCATTACTAGAAAAGCTGAGAGTTTAATAAATTATTATCTACTATTTAGACTCCAGGGTAAATGAAGGAAGAGAAAATCTTCATCCAAATCTGGGCATACACTAAGTAAATACACTGCACAACTCTTCTCAGATAATTTCTCAGGTGTCATTTCTGTATTGATAGATCAGTTTTACTTTGGGTTTGCCCATTAAAGTGCTTTATCCCCCTATCACCTTTTAAAACTCTCTTTTCCTTGATTTCCATGACTTGACTTTATTTGGTTCTTCTTTTTATCTTCTGGCCATTCTTGCTTCATTCCCTTTGATACCTCTTCCTCTTAAATGTTGGTGCATTCCTCATGATGTATTTCTCTGTTCATTCTATAATCTCTTCTGTGTATTCTCAGTTATATATTTGTATCTCCCACATCTGAATCTCTAGACTTAACTCTCTTCCATGAAACTCTCCCTCAATTGTGGGTTATTTGAAAGCATTTTGAGGTCAAATGTCTTAAACAAACTCATTTTTCCCTCTCTTCCCCCCAACTTTTTTTCCAATTGTATTTCCAACCTGTCAACCATAGTCAAGGTCTTCACCATCCACGTATTAACTTAGGTTAGGAACCTTCATATCCTGGATAATTTCTTCTTTCCTTTCACCCCCAAGTCACATTTATTCTTCTGCACAATTATCAACCAGTTTTCCTTGCTGCCTTCATGTATGTCCTCATAATGTTTCATTTGCATAAATGCAATATTTTAACCTGTTTTCTGGACTGGAACCTCTCTCCCCAGCGGAATTTATTTTCCACAAGATCAACAAATTATCTTTGTAAAGTGTAAATGCTGTTATTCCATTCTTAATTGAGCTGTCTATTGAATATTTAATGATCTCCAGACTATTACATGATCTGGCCCTAAATACTATTCCAGTCCCCTCTCCCATCTCTGTCCAAATCTGCATTCTATGTTCTAGTTGCAGAAAAATATTATTGTTCTGTTAGGATTCCATACTTTTATACACGAGAATCTTGTATTCCTTTCACCCCTACCCTTACCCCCATAATTCAGGTAAATAATATGCCTTATGAGGATGCATTCTCCACTTCTCTAGTCTCAATGTTGTAGTCCACAAATGAGCAAATATGGCATGCCTCAAAGTAAATATATGCAACTGATGACTTTGAATGCAATTGGATGACTTTTTCCCCAATGCCATGAGAAAACTGGAGCTTATTAAAATCTTATAACTCCAGACTAATCATGAGAAAAACATCAGAAGAATTCTAATTCACAGACATTCTACAAAATATCTTACCAGTGCTCCTTAAAATTGTCAAGGTCATGAACAAACAAGGAAAGTCTAAAAAACTGTCACAGCCAAGAAAAGCTTAAGAGACATGATGACATAAATGTAATGGGATATCCTACATGGGATCCTGGAACAGGAAAAAAAATATTAAAACTAAGGAAATCTGAGTAAACTATGGACTTTAGTTAATAATAATGTATCACTAGTGATCCATTAATTGTGAGAAAAGCACCATACTGATGTAAGATGTTAATAATAAGAGATCTAGGTACGGAATGTATGGAAACTCCTTGTACTAATTTTACAATTTTCTGTAAATTTAAAACTAAAGTTAAAAGTGTATTTCTTCTTAAAAGCTCTAAGGCAATCTCAAATTTACAGAATACTTGCTAATACAAAGAACTCTTTTATTTCCTAAACCATTTGAGATGATGCTCTCAGATGCTCTATCACCCCTAGAAACTTGAGTGTGTAATTTCTACAAACAAGAACATTCTCCTACATACCCACAATACAACCACCAGTATCAGGAAATTAACATTGACGCATCACTACCACCCAATCCAGACTCCACTCAGGTTTCACCAATTATCCCAATAATGTCCTTTATCGTGAGGGAGCCAATCCAGAGTCACACACTGCATTTAGTTGTCGAGGATCTTTACTCTCTTTTAATCTGGAATAACATTTCTTCAATATTTTCTTGATTTTCATGATCTTTTGAAGTTTTTTTGAAGAGTGAAGACTAATTATTTGGAATGTCCCTGAACTTGAGTTTGTAGAATGTTTCCTTGTGATTAGACTCAAGCTATGTATCTTTGACAGAGATATTGCAGAAGTAATGTTTTTATTGCATGATACCAGGTGGGGAATTGTCCCCATAACAATGATGTTCATGTTGCTCTCTTAATTTTGGGGGTGTCTGCCAGTACCCTCCACTGTAAAGTTGCTCTTTGTTCTTTTGTGGTTAATAATTAATCAGAGGGGTATACTTTGAGATACTATACATCTCCTTTTTCTCATCAGTATTTTAATTTGTGCATTTATTTATATCAGTTTTATCTCTTTGTTTCTATTGTATTCAATGGGTTATATAATCCTTCACTGTCATTTTTTATCTTGCTGTTCACATTGTCCCAGGTTTAAGCTGGTTTTTTCATCCTTTGCTTTTTTTTCCCTTTAAAAACATTTTCTATATACTTTTGGTGTTTCATCATCATTCTTACTTTCTGACACAAATATTCCAGACTCATCTAGCTTTTCCCTGCCCCAGCCCTGGAATTTGTAGCTTTTCCACAGAGTCTTAGTTCTTTTCAATGGAGAATGGTTCTGGAAACTAAGATTTGGTACTAGTTGTGCCATTGCCCTTGTTCCCAAGCTCTCTTACTGGACAGATCTTGAGAATAAATTTGTACATTAAGGACTATAATTCTCACTGAGATCTCCAATTCTAATCCAAAATTCACAGGGCTCAGTCTAGTTTTCTCCCTTTCCACATTTGTAATTCACTTATCAACAGTAACAACCCTGGCACCAAATATTTTTAATATATTGCTAATTTGATCAATCTTACTGCTATAGGCAATCTCCTGTCACCACTGCCTCCCCTCCCAGCATGGATGCCATCTTTATCCCTCGTGGGTTGGGACACTCTATTCCAGTCTCCCAGATGCCATCCTCGTCACATGCAGGCTCTGACACCACATACCAGGCTGCATCTCTGTGCCCCTTACCCTGGTGGACACCCATACACTATGCTGAGCCTTCCGCTGGGGGGACGCTTTCCTCACTCTGCCTAGGGTTGTGCACTCTGTGCAGGACATCGTCCTTTGCTGACACTCTGTCACCCTTTGTGGATGTCCACATGAACACTGGAATTACCTCCCCACCTACTCCTTGCATGGTCATCCACCTCACTAGTCAGGCTCCAGGTCCCCAAACTTCCTTCATCCTGGTGAGGAGGCTTGTATACCTCTGCCCATAAAAAAGACGTTAAGACTGAATTATTCCAAAAGGGAAGAGAAGAGGAAGAGGAAGAAATGAACATTTCTGAATGAATGAATGAATGAATGAATGAATGAATGAATGAATTTTTTAAATTCCTTACATTTCTTCTGAACTACTGCACATGCTAGGTGTTTAACATGGTGTACAGGGATTGGTAGGATATCAGTCTAGGTGTGAAGGGATCAAATTTTACCTGAGATCAAGGCTGGAAGTCATGCCTCTTCCCAAAGAGGTTTTAGAATAACCTTCCACAATCATAGTTCTCTGTAAATTGGTGGCTAACCTATGAGAGTGAGTCTAAAATCTCCTTAACTGCTGAGTCTTCTATCCTAGAGTCCTAGATCAGGACTCTACAGGCTCTAGGAGGTGGTTAAACACTAAAGCCCTGGGTGCCTCTATTGGGATGGGGAAGTTTAAAGCTATTGCATAGAAAGTGCCAGTTGTGCTACTAGCTACCCACTTTCAGCTCATACTCCAAGCAGGGTGTGACTTTTCCTGCCAAAAGGATTTCTGAATTTCTCTTTCATGCCACAGCATACATGACACAGATGAGGTAAGAGGAAGAACAGGGTCTATAATGATTAAGGGAGAGGCTGAGTCATTGCAGCCATTTTGTTAGCAATTTAAATGTGCAGCAAGAAGCATGTGGGACAAAGCCTTCTGAGGAGATCACCAACGAGTATTTAAAGGCTGACTCTGAGTAAGGAGTAATGAAAGCTTAAAAACTATAAAAAAAATTAGTAGCAAGAGTAATAAAGTAAAACATATAATAATAAAACATAGTCAACTTGTTGAATTGAGTAAGCTAGACTATACTAGAAAAACTTCATTAGCCACACCAGGTGAGGGTTATCACCAGTTCATGACTCAGAATGCTGGACTGTGTCTCAGGAATTCAATGCTTCTTTTCTTTTCTTTTCTTTTCTTTTCTTTTCTTTTCTTTTCTTTTCTTTTCTTTTCTTTTCTTTCTCTCTCTCTCTCTTTCTTTCTTTCTTTCTTTCTTTCTTTCTTTCTTTCTTTCTTTCAGATTTTATTTATTTATTTGAGAGAGAGAGAGAGAGCATGACAGGGGAAAAGGCCAGAGGGAGAAGCAAGTCTCCGTGGCGCTGGGATCCCAATGTGGGATTCAATCCCAGGACTCTGGGATCATGACCTGAGCCGAAGGCAATGGCTTAACCAACTGAACCACCCAGGAGCCCCAAACGCTACTTTTCTTGTTCCATGCACTGCCCTCTTGTATAGTAGTTAGAAGTGTGGACACTACATTCTCATCATCCCTGCCAGCAAATTCTAGATTAGGTTTCTTTGACGTGAGGCACTGTTTTAAAATGTAACAACATCATCATCATCATCATCCTCGTTATTGTTACTCCTCAGGTATGGTGAGGCCAACAGATCAGGAGACAACCGCCAGTGAAAAGAAAGTTTGTTAAACTCACAGATCCCAAGAAGAGGGGGCACACCAAGCCACTGGGAACCACACCATTACAGGAATTAACCAGTGTCAGGCAGGAGGCAGCGGGAGAGGGGGAAATGTGAGGAAGGTCCTTCATTGTGGTTTCCAGGGAAAGGAAGAGCGAGGCAGGCAAACAGGTTTAGGAATGCCTAGTTGGAGTAAATTTAGCTGCCTCTAAGTTCTAGAGGCTGTTCTTAGTTGTCTGGTGCTTGATCATAGGGTGATTAGGGCAGGAGGATAGTCACCCAGAGTGTGAGAGTCAGTAAAGGAGGTGACTGGGGGTGTGGACTCTAGATTGGTTGGTTCACATAGGAACTAGTGGTTTGTTTGTTATCTCTAGGAATTAGCTAGTCCTGGAAGGAGCAGTCTTCTTGGTCAGCAAGGCTCCAAGGTGTAAAAGCATCAGAAAATACAGCCTTTAGGGACATCTGCAAGGCTGGGCAGAAGAAGTCACATATTGTCATGCAGGTAGCAGTAGGCAGATGCATAGGCTTTGACAGAGGTGAGATTTTTGTGGCAACCACAGAGACCTTTACTGCCAAGCACCCATCTTAGTGCTATAATCATTTGCCAGTTTCTTGGAGTTCCTGTAAGTTCTCAACTCCCTAAAAGCCAGCAGTACCCCTGAGATGTAGCATTGGCCTTTTCTGGCCTTCCTTTTGCTGTTCTTCCTGTGGTTTTATGAATGCACAATTCCCCACATTTAAACTTTCCGGCTTGAAATACCTGGAATAAAATATCCATTTTGCTGTCCAAACCTTGTTCAGTATTCAGAAAGATGTGGAGGTTACTGTATATATTTTATAATTTATTGTGGGTAATATGCTAAATTGACTTCTCATATCAAGATTCTAATATCCAGACTTAACAAAAGTATGTGCACAGTTTCCTTCCTGGAATTCTGTCAGAGTTTATTCTACTCTGGTGAGTCACATGCTGTAGAGTCTTCCTATCTCCTGTGTTCTCAAAGGACTGTGTCTTTATTTTTACTGTGGTATGATTACTTAGTACTACATAATCTGTATACATACTCGTCCTCTCTGCTAGATCTGTGAACTCTGTTAGGACAGAGTCCTTGTACACCTCACACTGTAGCCTCAGAATTTTGTATGGTTCTTGACACACTGGAAGTGGATTGATTCACTGCACAATAAGTGGGTGTGTCCCACCCTGGCTATATGTAGGGAATGCATACAGATAAAAACAGCTCCTGTTTATTGGCTGTACTATATACTAGGTGCTTTACAATTGTCATCTCAGTTAATCCCCCCAAAAACAAAACAAAACCGTGTAAGGTAATAATATCTGAGACTGAGGCTTGGAGAGGTTTGGTTTTGCTTAAAGTCACATAGCCAGTAAGTAAGTGCTACAGCCAAGAGGTAAGCTCACTTCATCATGACCATCTCCTGAGCCTCTTTTTTCCCCCTGTACTACTCATCCTCCCTGAAAGCAAGGCAGGTATCAAGAACAAAGGAAGTGGCAATAGGATATAAAGATCAGTTATGAATGTCAGAATAGGGTGGAGAGTCTGAAAAAAGTAGTTACCCACACTTCAGGTTGAGGACTCAGAAACTAGCAGAGTTAACTGAACTCTTATATGAGTAAAATAACTCAAAGACCAGGAAGCCCAAGCAAGGGACAGAGAGAATATGAGAACTACAGTGTTGGACCAGTTGAGGGGGATTAGACTACCTCTACTCTTTTATTTTTTTGTCTTGTCCTATAAAGGATGCCAGAGCTCCCAGGTGAGGAGAGTAGAGGCAATGAGTGGCCCTACTCCTTAGCAGGAAAAAATTCCTTAAAAGAGATGCAGTCCTGCCCTCCCACTTCTTTCCCTCAACACTGAAACAACAACATACAGAGACCATGGAGAATTATTTAAAACTAATTGAAATATGAACAACCTTGGAAGAAGGGTCTTGGGCAAAGCAAACTCAAAATTACTTGCTTTTGGAATGAGAACAGGAAGAAAATGAAGAATTTGGCTTTCAAGGAGTTTAGGAACCTAAACTTCCTAGCTTTAGGAACCTAAACTTCCTAGCTAAACTTCCTAAACTTGTTCTGTTTAGAAGAACAAGTTCCCAGTTGAGTGGGGATTTGTTTCTTTGATTTGTCTGAGATCAGAGCTAAATGTCCTAGTCGTTTGGAAAGGCTCGAAATGTTTTTTTCTTCACCTGAGTGGAGCTGTTTTGGAAGTGGATGCATCTCTTCGTAAATCACGTTATTTTAGGACTTGCCCCTCATCCCCTTCCTAAGAGCTCTTTGAAGAAAAATATAATGTTCATTTTCATATTTTCATCACTTAACACAGTTCCTGACTTATGTTAATTAAAGGAATGAATGATGATGAATGAATAGAATGGAAACAAATAAATAAGTAGATAAATGCAAATGAATTAATTTCCCTAATATATATCTTGTTTCTGTTCTATATAAAAGACATAGAAAAAATACACGTGTCTTAAATGTATATATTATAATGGGAAATACTGGACAGACTCTAAGAAAAATTCCAGGCAAGCAAGGTTTGTGGACTGATAGCTTCCAAAACTTGATCTGCATGACCATTTCCTGTTTGGTGGTCTGGCTATTAAGATCTTGAGATTGTCACAGGCAGGTGAGCTGATAGAACTAACATGAAGTTTTTGCATCCAGTATGGAAATGCAAATGAAATCCGATCTTAGAAAAATGATGGGTACTGAGACTGTGCAAAAGGAAAATTCTACTTGCAGTGACCTTATTATTTTCTTTTAAAACTACAAGTCCTATTTCTTCCCTTTACTTTTTCTGCCAACTTCTCACAGAGCAGTATGCACACATTATCAAATTGTACAATACTGTGTATTGGTTTTCCAGGGCAGAGTATCAAAGGCTCTCCTGAGGAAAGAAAAGGTTTTTGTAGAATGACACTGGATACTCTAAACATTCTCATGTTCTTTTTCTTCCAAAATTGGAGCTCTTTTTTGATCTCATTTTACATTTGAATATTTTGAATATAAGACATTTGGGGCAGAAGGATAGTGTCCTCATTCTGCTAACATTATGACATATTTTAGGAAAAAAGAGAAAAACAAGAAAGCCTTAAGGGAAAAAAAGAAATCTTATAGAATAATCAGTAAGAGATTTCTTATTTTTAATTCTTTTATGTATATAAAATTGGATATGTACCTAAGTGGTTTTGCCTTTATTCTGTTCATTACCTGTATTATTTCACATCAATGGCAAACTCTGACAATGACTCATCTTACTCTATTTAAAGTTATCCAAGTGATTAATGGTTCAATCATTTCTACCAGTCCTTTGGGTATTTAGAAGAAAACAAACATTAGATTTTACTTTTTAGGATTTGTTGTTGTTGACTAGGTTAAAATGTTACCTTTAAAAGATTTCTAGCTATCCACAAATCCGACCAGTGCCGTCCATCCTGAAGTTCAGTCCTACAAATTGTTTTTGAAGAATGTATGCTAAGGCAACAATTTCCAACACAGCTCCCAAGAATGGGATTTTTTTTATTGATATTATTAATCTCTTGTTCTACGGGCTAGCAGTACTCTCCTTGTCACCTCCCTTCCGCTACCCTCCCAGAACAGTCTAATCAGGAGAGAAGAGTCTCAGAAATATGGTCCTGATAGATCACTGGCATTCCGTAGGACACTTGTTCTCAAAGGAGATTTTCCAGATATAAATTACAAACACCAACAAGCAATGGGCAGGTCAAAATATGAATGTCTCCATCATTAGTAAATGTTCTTGGTTACTGAAATCAAAGAGAATGGAATTGAGACCAGCATGTTTCTGTTTTTCCATTAAAGCCATAAATAACCCTTTCCCACTCACCTGTATTTGCTTTAGATATGCTTTAGCTTCCAGAGGAATTTAAGACTACGAGTCTTGCAAATGAGGTAAACTCAGAGGAGTAAACAGTCTTAGAGTCTTTTTTACTTATCTATCTATCTGAAAGAAAGAGAGAGAGAGAAAGAGAAAGCGTGAGAGGGGGAGGGGTATAGGGAGAGACTCTCCAAGCAAACTCCCCATTGAGCGGGACCCCACAGTAGGGCTGGACATGGGCTCAACCTCACCATCCAAGAGATCACAACCTGAGCAAAACCAAGAGTCAGATGCTTAATGAGCTGAGCCACCGAGGCGCCCCTTAGAGTCATTTTAAATAAGGAGTTTAACAAATCCAATGTTTTCAAATATTCTATGCATTTATCAATAATTTTACCAGTCTGCAGTTTTTTGTAGTCTGTTCCCCTATGTCATTGCTTTATGTTTGCCTCCTTGAGTCAAAGTGGTCCAACTCATAAAGAAAATGAAACTTTTTGTAATTCAACCCCCCCCTTTTTTTAGTGATTCTCAACTTTATTTTTTCCAATCTTTTATGTACAGGGAGTGTTTGCTAAAATAAGAGTCCAAAATAAAATACACTTTTGAGTTTTCTATAGAAAAGTTAATACTAGCCAAAGAGACTCCTTAAACTGGGAAATTAGATTAAGCATCATCCCTGGTCTCTGCTCTCTAGGAGCTAGCCCCATGAAAAATGTTAAAACACTCTCAGGCTGTGCATGGCAAGTGACAGTGAATGGAAGGGGAGAATGGAGGAAAAACAGATGATTGGAGGTGAGAGGTGTTAATAGGAGTGACCTGCTAAATCTTCACAGAGGAGCTGAAATTTTAAGTTGGGTCTTTAATGACTGTGTGTTTGATTCCCGTGGCTGCTGTAACAAAATACCACCAACTGGGTGGCTTAAAATTGGGCCATGCTCTATCTAAAGGCTCTACATGAGAATCTTTCCTTATCTCTCCCAGCTTCTGGTGGTTGCTGACAATCCTTGGCAATCCCTTATAGCAGCTTAAATCCAATTTCTGTTCCTGTCATAACATGGTGGCTTCTCTGTGTGTTTTTTTCTGTGTCTCTCCTCTTACAAGGATACATGTCATTAGATTAGGGCCCATTCTAATCCAATATGGTCTCTTTTTAGCTTGTTGACATTTGCAAAGACCCCATATCCAAGTAAGGACACATTCACAGGTACTGAGAGTTAGGACTTGAACATGTCTTTTGGGGGGACATAATTCAAATAAAAAAAGACAGTGTCTTAGATCATGTGTCCTAGAAGCAGGAAATGAGTTGAGATGAGTTTTGGGAAAAGTGTGCTTAGGAGATGGAAAATAAGGTAAGCAGGCCGGGGGCAGGGACAAGAGGCCAGTCAAGGGAGTGGATATAAAACCTCCTAGTGAGGCTGATCCCATTTGGCCTAAGGCAATTCTCTGTAGCAGATGGCAGCAGTGAGCTGCTAGCAGCTACCATGCATACTAGCTGGAAACGGGGGGACATCAGCCTGGTGAAGGGGATCTGGTGGGGCTCCAATAACATTCAATTCATTCTATCCCTGATCCTGTTCAAGTTTGCTTGCCTTTCACAAGAAGTCCCTTCCATCCAGACACAATTACCTCCAGAATCTGGTTATTGTATTTTATAGTAAAGCTTACAAGATGAAGATTAGTGGCTGTTCAACAGTTGGTCCTGAGGCTATAGCTGATTCTCACTAACATCTCCCTCTTCATTTCCTCTATGTCCCATACCCCTTGACTAGAACTTCTGCTAATCTAAATGCTCGAAGCCTGGGGTGAGTTCGAGCCTCTATCATTCCCTTATCAAACTTCAATTGCTCTCCTTGATTATTTATAATAAAAGTCTGCTATGGGAGTATTGAGTGACCTAGTAGGTCAGGAATACTCCATATATTTCTTCCTGACTCTGTTTGGTAGCAGCAGTCCTACCTCTTCATGATTAGGGTTAATTACTCCTGTCCTTGCAGTGATTCCTTTCTGCACCTGCAATTCTATTGCCACAAGTAGCCCAGAGAGATCAGGTAGCAGACTTAGCTTTAGGTTTAGTGGAACTCTTACTGTATCCCCTGACAGAAGTATCTCTCTTCTAGGGCCCAGGACTTTGAGAACCAAATAAGCCAAAGCTTTGGAGGTGGGAAGAACAAATGCCCCAGACAGGTCACTAGGAGTAATGTTCAGCGAGGCAACCTTACTTCCCTTACTTCCATAGCTTGATTCTCAGACCTATGTATTCTTCCTACAGAGGACACAGAACCATAATGATGGTAATTGGTTCAAGATATATATCATATCTAAGGATGGGACCCCATCAATGTGTGGTTATCTCCAAGCAGTTAGTTGCCCTTTCAAGAGGCCTTTCCAATAGCAACTTCTGGATGATGTCATATATGGTTGGGAATCTGATACCAAATGTGTGGGTTTTCCTACACCAAGCAATTTTCCAATTCTTGGTGGGCACTCACTAGGTGTCCTATGATTTAATTCAATTCTCTGAACACTTTCTTTGGATTTTCCTTCACATCCAATAGCACCTTTCTAACTCCATAATCTTGATCCCAATTGCCCACTAAATGGTAATTTCATTTACTCCATTTTAATTTTTCCTCTAAACCAAACTAATTTTTAAGAACAAATTTAGCTTCCAACTGATCATAGTGAACAGTTTATTTCAAAGGTAGGCAATTGGTGCCTTTAATTTAACAGAATAATGTTAGAATTGACATCTATATTTTTTTCTCTTGATCACTCCTATTGGATAGCAAAATGTCTACTATTGTAGCTACATCTATCACATCCATGTTCAAGGCAGAGAGAATATAGGGATATGGCCAGCTTCATCTATAAACATCGACCAAAACAAACATTTTCAGGAACGCCCACTGATTTCCCCTTATTTCTCATTTCCCAGATCTGGAGGGAAGCTAAAGACAGGGGTCAGGATTGTGTTGACTGGATTAAACTATCATGATCCACTCCTTGAGATGGGCACAGAGAAGCTCTCAACAAAATTGGAATTTATTTAATAATAAAGAAGGGATAAACAGATATTTAGGTAAGTAACCAACACATATGCAAACAATTATCCAGATTAATTTTCAGATAAGCTGTGAAAGTTGTAGAGGAGAAACAGTTTTCCCTTTCAACCACCATGCCAGCACAAAATTATTAATTCAACATCACGTAATAGTTGTTCCATATTCAAATTTCTGCAATTGCTTCAAAGACTGTTTTCCCTAGCTGATTTGTTTGAATTGGGATTCAAAGTCCACACATTATATGCAATTATTTTTCTTGAGCAGATTCTTTCCTGCCGCTTTTAAAAGTTGCTGCTTTGTTAGAAAAACCAGGTCATTTGTCCTGTTGATCCAACTCCCTCCCCTAAACCTGGATTTGGCTGATTATTTCCCTGTGGTGGTGTTTAACTTGGTTTCTCTATCCCCTGTATTTCCTGTAAATTGGCAGTTAGATTTAGGGGCTTGATTAATCTTCTTAAAACATCAGTTTCATCCCTCTTTATCACTTTTGCTCCCAAGTCTTCAGTGGTGCTTACCTAGAGCTAACTTCCCAAGTAAGAGTCTTTAAATTCTTGGCCATTAGTGATTAACTCAACCTCTAGTCTTTCTTCACTCCCTCGAGACAGGGGTGGGGGTGAGTGTTCCAATCCTCTAATCACAAGGTTGGTTCCCTGGCAACCAGTCCCATCCCTAGAGGCTTCCCAAAAGTCATCTCATTAACATAAACTCAGGTGTGATAGAAAAGGACCTGATGCAGATCACAAAGATGCCCCTTCCACCTTTATCACTCCAGAACTGTTTCCGGATCAGGAGACAAAAACCAAATATTATAACAAAAGATAATCTTACTCCACTTAGGATATCACAAGGGTTTTAGGAGCAGAGAATGAGGACAAAATATATATTCCTCATTATATCACAATATCACACCGGTGATAAAAAGTCCATTTTACTTTTTAGGCAACAATACTGTACAGGTAGTGCTGCACATTTCCTACTGCATCACATTATGACATTTTAATTTTTAGTGATGTTATCAGTCAGTCTCCTTCCTTATCAAGTTTCAGTTAACAGTTTGAACATCCAATGGGGATAGCCACCTAGAGCCATTTATTTAGGTGTGGCACAATGGTAATTCTGGAATTCCATTATTTGTTTCTTTCTTTTTTTTTTTTAAATTTCTTTTCAGCGTAACAGAATTCAAAGTTTTTGCACCACACCCAGTGCTCCATGCAATGCGTGCCCTCCATAATACCCACCACCTGGCTCCCCCAACATCCCACCCCCCGCCCCTTCAAAACCCTCAGGTTGTTTTTCAGAGTCCATAGTCTCTCATGATTCATCTCCCCCTCCAATTTCCTCCAACTCCCTTCTCCTCTCCATCTCCCCATGTCCTCCGTGTTATTTGTTATGCTCCGCAAATAAGTGAAACCATATGATAATTGACTCTCTCTGCTTGACTTATTTCACTCAGCATAATCTCTTCCAGTCCCATCCATGTTGCTACAAAAGTTGGGTATTCTTCCTTTCTGATGGAGGCATAATACTCCATTATTGTATGTGTATGTGGTGTATGTGGTATGTAGTGTATGTGGACCACATCTTCCTTATCCATTCGTCTGTGGAAGGGCATCTTGGGTCTTTCCAGTTTGGCGACCGTGGCCATTGCTGCTATAAACATTGGGGTACAGATGGCCTTTCTTTTCACTAAATCTGTATCTTTGGGGTAAATACCCAGTAGTGCAATTGCAGGGTCATAGGGAACCTCTATTTTTAATTTCTTGAGGAATCTCCACACTGTTCTCCAGAGTGCCTGCACCAACTTGCATTCCCACCAGCAGTGTAAGAGGGTTCCCCTTCTCCACATCCTCTCCAACACACGTTGTTTCCTGTCTTGCTAATTTTGGCCATCCTAACTGGTGTGAGGTGGTATCTCAATGTGGTTTTAATTTGAGTCTCCCTGATGGCTAGTGATGATGAACATTTTTTCATGTGTCTGATAGCCATTTCTATGCCTTCATTGGAGAAGTGTCTGTTCATATCTTCTGCCCATTTCTTGATATGATTATCTGTTTTGTGTGTGTTGAGTTTGAGAAGTTCTTTATAGATCCTGGATATCAACCTTTTGTCTGTACTGTCATTTGCAAATATCTTCTCCCATTCTATGGGTTGCCTCTATCTTTGTTTTGTTGACTGTTTCCTTTGCAGCTATATGTAGAAGAATGAAACTCGACCATTCTCTTACACCGTACACAAATATAAACTCGAAATGGCTAAAGGACCTCAACGTGAGACAGGAATCCATCAGAATCCTAGAGGAGAACATAGGCAGTAACCTCTTTGATATCAGCCATAGCAACTTCTTTCAAGATATGTCTCCAAAGGCAAAGGAAACAAAAGCGAAAATGAACTTTTGGGACTTCATCAAGATCAAAAGCTTCTGGAATTCCATTATTTTGTATATATTGGCTGGAATACCTCTATAAAGAAGAACATTACCTTGACATCTATTTGGTAACTCTGAAATATAGCCTATATGGGAAAGGGACACACACACACACACAGGCTTGATTCTTTTTTTTTTTTAAGATTTTATTTATTTATTTGACAGACAAAAATCACAAATAGGCAGAGAGGCAGACAGAGAGAGAGGAGGAAGCAGGCTCCCTGCTGAGCAGGGAGCCCAATGCGGGGCTCTATCCCAGGACCCTGGGATCATGACCTGTGCCGAAGGCAGAGGCTTTAACCCACTGAGCCATCCAGGTGCCCCTTGATTCTTTTCCTTTATAAAGTTTCACAGCAAATAGTTGATGTTTTAACAATCTAAATGATAACCAATTAAGGTTTGTTTGTTTTGGTTTTTTGGGCTTTTGGGGGAGAATGGAGCATTATAAGCTTGTGAAATATTATATATGTGATGTGTTAAAATCCACTACAGTGATTTTAAAAAAAACATTCTTTTGTCACTAGGAATCTCTTCAAGTTGTCCTTTTGACATGACCCAGTTAGTCTTTGATAGCTTTCTTGCTTTCTGGCACAAAACAATCCTCCCAAACCAAGTCATTTATTTTTTTCAAAGGTCTCTTGTTTCTCTGTTGGAAATGGTATTATAGGCCATTTAATCTGGGTGTTTAGAATATTCATTGCTACTGGATTGTCATTGTGTCTGAGTCTTTTCAGTAGAGAGCACTAAAAAATGCACTTTTTTTTTTAAAGAGACAAAATAGTGTGGTCACTTTAATATTTCCAAGTCAAATTTAATATCATAACCCCTAACCCAGACAGTTAAGATTAGAACAGAATTAGAATAACTAGTATGTGTTGGGAAGACTCTGGTGACACAGTGGAAAATATAATTACCTGAGAGTCAATGAGATCCAGCTCTCTGCTCCGAGTTAGCAGAGTTCCAATGAACATGGTCACTTAAGCTCTTTGGACTTTGATTTCTCTCTATGCAAAATGGGTGGTCCAAACATGATGATCACTATACTCCCCTCCAGCTCTAACATCCTCTGCATCCATAAACCTAGACCATCTACACAGAATATGCATTTTTGTGCCCTTAATAAATAGTTATTGAAGGAGTAAATGAATGAACAGTGTGCTTAAAAATAACTGTTGGTGGGAATGCAAGTTGGTGCAGCCACTCTGGAGAACAGTATGGAGATTCCTCAAGAAATTAAAAATAGAGCTTCCCTATGACCCTGCAATTGCACTACTGGGTATTTACCGTAGAGATACAGATGTAGTGAAAAGAAGGGCCATCTGTACCCCAATGTTCATAGCAGCAATAGCCACAGTCGCCAAACTGTGGAAAGAGCCAAGATGCCCTTCAATGGACGAATGGATAAGGAAGATGTGGTTCATATACACTATGGAGTATTATGCCTCCATCAGAAAAGAAGAATACTCAACTTTTGTAGTAACATGGATGGGACTGGAGGAGATTATGCTGAGTGAAATAAGTCAAGCAGAGAGAGTCAATTATCATATGGTTTTGCTTATTTGTGGAGTATAAGGAATAACATGGAGGATGGGGAGATGAGAAGGGAGTTGGGGGAAATTGGAGGGGGAGATGAACCATAAGAGACTGTGGACTCTAAAAAACAATCTGAGGGTTTTGGAGGGGCGGGGGGCGGGAGGTTGGGTGAGCCTGATGGTGGGTATCATGGAGGGCACTTATTGCATGGAACACTGGGTATGGTACATAAGCAATGAATTCTGGAACACTGAAAAGAAATTAAAAATAAATAAATAACGCCATTATTAAACTTACTTATTTTTAGTGCTTTGTGGCTAAAAAAATTTGTTGAATGATTTCTTTGGATTATTATTGAATGCACTGCATTATTTTAGGCATGGTGAGGAATTCAAATAAAAATGAAGCTGGATCTCTGTCTTAGGAAAATTGGGGTCTGGGTAAGAAAATAAAACATGTCCATGGACAGTCCTTGGTAAAAACCAACTGAAATCCAGGATCTACATTAATCAAAGCCATATTATCTTCATGGCATGAGAAGAGCATTGGACTGAGAGCAGAGCATTAGGAGTCAGATAGATAAGGATTTCCATTTATTAAGAGATATCAGTTTTGGATTGCTCAATATATGCTAATACATACTTAATAATTTTAAAATAATAACTGATTTCAATGTCACTTGTGAATATGAAATTTTGGTGTATCAGACTAAAGATGGTCACAAGCTTTGATGTTCCTCTCAACAAGAAGTAGGTAGAGTCTATATTCCCTCCTCTGGAATATGGGCTGGACTTTGACTTTGTTGACCAAGTACAGAAATGATTCTATCCCAGTTTGGTGGCCTAGTCTTTAAGAGGACTGTCAGCTTCCAGCTTTCTCTCTTGGACCCTAAGTTGTCCTATAAAAAACTTTGGCTAGTCTGATGGTGAGACCATGTGGAAAGGTCCAGAGGCTCTGTGAAGATGGATAGAAGCTCACTGCATTCCAGCCTCCAGATATCTCTACCAAGGGGACACATGTGAATCAAGCCATATTGGACCCTCTAGCCTAGCCCAGCTACCAGCTCTGACCCAGTCAGTGCCAGATGGAACAGAAGAACCATGTAGCAAAGCCTGGCCCTAACCCCTTGTGCACAAAATCATTAGGGAGAATAAAATTGATGTTATTTAAAGTAACTAAAATTTGAGTGGGAAATTATGCAACAGTAGATAATTTTAACAATTGAGTAAATAATTTAACTTCCCTTGAAGCTCAATTACCTCATCTGTGTAATGGACACACCGTTGTCATCATCAATATCATTTTTGCTTAACATTTATTGGAAGCTTAATATGTGCTGGGCATGGTTCTAAGTACTTCACAAAAACCTGGTGAAATATGTACTATTAATATTCCCAATTTTCAGATGGTAACTGAGGCCTTGAGAGATTAACATAAATAGGTCACACAGTTGGTTAAGTGGCAGAAATAAGATTCAGACATGCATGGCCTGACTGCAAGATGAAAATAAGTTTATAGAGTATACAGTGTAATGTCAATCACATAGCAGGGGCTGAGATCATGGTGATGGTGATAGTAGCAGTAGTGATTGTTAGCATCACATAGGAAAATTTTCTCAGGGAGTCTGGATTCTGAGCAAACACTTCAAGGAAAGAAAAAACTTGAGGTGCATAGGGTAATAGGAAAAATGTCTTTGACTGGAAAGCAGGAAGCAGATGCAGAAAAGGGGCATGGTAGAAAATACTGATGGGTGGGAGTGAGAGTGAGTGGGTAGAAAGTGGGACTGAACTGATGCTTAGGCAAGTAATTTAAAGTGGTGGCTCTGTAGGGTCTTTTGGCTCAAACAGAGAAAGTGACAGGGCCAGGCGTGGGTTATTTACTATGGCATCCAATCAAGCCACATGTTCAGGAAATGCGTGACTTACCACTGCACCACATTACCAAACTTCCTCTCCCCAATTAGGGGAAATACCCTTTTCATTTATGAAGTGATTCGTGGGCATCTGAATGATCCCACCATTGAGGAGACCCGATGGGGGTCATACTCACATGACCAAGGTCAAGTAGTCAAAAGATATTTATAGCTCATTTATAGCCCATTATAGTACTGTCAGCCAGGCATATCCTGCACAGGCTTCCTAAATGAGGTAAATATGCTGGATCCTGGGCTTTCGATATAGCCCTGTGGCCAAGAACGTTTGTAAGTTACCTGAGAAATCCAAACAACAGCTGAAGTGGTGGATCGTCATGTTCCAGATGAGTGCTCATGATGCACCTATCCTGTCCTCAGTAAGGGTCATAATTTTTCAGACAATCATCAAATGTTAATTCTGGGAGACCTTAATTTAATGCATACATTGAGAGATGCACAAACTGACAGCTATCAAAGCAAAGGGACTTGTCCATCAGTGTAAGAGGCCAAGTATAAAACTACAACATTTTGTTACTTCTACTAGCTTTCCTTTACAATATGTGAAGATTCAAGATTACTTAATAAATGCCATTGGAATAACTGGGTACCAGTTGAGGCAAATCCTTTAGGTTCACATCTCATAACACAAAACAAACTCCAGACTAATTACTTAATTACAAAAATGTTACCTCAAAGAAAATAGGAGAAAATAAATTTTGCAGAAGCATGATATAATTGTATCAGATTAAAGCAATAAGATAATTTTACAGATGTGAAGTGACCACACAGAAATTTAAAACTGTAAAATAAAAATAAGAAATATGCAATCAAAAGATGTATCACAAATTGGGAAACTCTTTCATAATAAGATTTGAGAGATCGCTGGCAGAAACATAGATAGTTTACCTCTATAGGATATAATAATTAAACACAATAAGGAATGTTAAGCCTCATTAGCAAAGACATAATAATTAAAGAACAGTTAAAACAACATATAATTTTAAGCCCATTATCTAAGAAAATATTTAATTTTCTTGCTCATAGCAAACAATACTAACTAGATTGTAGTGAAATAATATTCTGGTGGCATTATATATTGGTCCATTTTAGGAAACAACATGATGATATTATAGGAACTATGTAATATTTTTATAACTTTGGCTTGTTAATCCCACTCCTGAGAATTTATCTGAAGTATGATCTCAATTCATTAATAATACCTGAATCTTCTGCTTAATTTCTGTTCCTTAGGTGTGTTCTAGTTTCCTAATTCCAACCAAATTTTGCACTCTGGTACTTTAAACCCTTCTTGTCCAAAGTGAAGCTCATCCTCTTTCCTCTAAACTATATAGCAAGCCACTTTTAATCTCTGCATCACTGGCACCTGGACTGTGCCTGACACATAATAAGTGCACAATAAACTTTGCTGAATGAATGAATTACTCCCCTGTTTTCATCTTCCAGGCCAGGTTGGGAAACTTGGAGTTATCTTTGACTGTCCTTCCTTATATAAAACTTGTCACAGAATTCTGTTATTTCACAATGTCTCTTGGCCTCTCCTTTCTTCTTATGTGGTTCTCTCTCCAGCTCCCTATGGCTTTGTACTTTGTTAACTGGAGTGGCCTACTGGTTCATCTCCTGATTCTCAAGTTTTCTCTCTCCCAAATCACCCCATGAGAGTGTAACTCCCGATTTATCAGTATCAACTAGAGATCATTGGTGCAAGCCAGAGAAAGCAATTCTGGCCAATTTAAGCAATAAAAATGGATGTATTGAAAGGTTGCTGGTGAGCTCACAGAATGGGAGGAAGAGCTGATCAATCAAGCATCAGAAAGATTGGAAACTGGGACTATTCCCTGGATTTCCAGCAGCATGAATTTGTATATTATCTCTCTTGGGTACTGCCATTAGATAATTACCTCCAAGTACTTTGCAGCGCAGCAATAATTTTCTTAATGTTTAAGGTATTATGCTTCCCTTACCAAACTGCAAGTCCAAGGGCAGGGATCGTGTAATTTATTTTGCAACCCTAGAGCACTGAGCATGAACAATGTACTTGACTGAGACAGACCAATGACATGATAGGAAAATGGGCTGGCTTGTAGTAGAGTGTGGGGTAGGACACTGGGGAAAAATGATTCCAGAGGCAAGAAAGTCTTATCTCGAATCCCAGACTGTTGATCCCGACCCACATCTATCCGAGCCACTGTCTTCTAGTTCTCTGAAAGAGAAAGCCAGTGAGATGCTCTGAAAAAAAAAAAAAAGCCAACTTGTTAGTACTTTGGGCCCACATTATTTTGTAGTCCTCTACTTTGATAAAACAACTAGATCAAATATGAGATGGGAGAGTTTTTTAATCTCGTTAGCCAGCAGCAGGCTTAGGAAACCTGCTCTAGCCTTTTTTCTCCTGAGCCATCTGTTGGGCTGCCCCGAAACCCTATGAATGTGCTACTATGCCAGAAGGAGGAAAGAGAAAGTAAGAGCCCCTTCAAGCACTTATATAGGAAAGGTCTTCAGGAGGATGAGAAGGTGATCCTCCAAAAGACAATCCTGATGGAAGTTCAAGCTTTCTCTTCTTTGCTCCTATCATAAATTCCCCCACTTTGGCCTTGGTCTAATTGTGAGACTTTGATACATTCTAGTGCTCTTTTCCTGAAAGGAGGAAATCATGCTTAAACTCCATCTTTTTGGTACAATGACTCTCTAACCTGACTGTGCATGAGAATCATCCACAGAGGCCCCATTCTGGGTAGAATTCTGGGGAGGAACCTAGGATCCATATGGTAACAACTTTTCCAGGTGATTTTTAGGCAATCGGCCCAGCACTGGTACATGGCTTGGATTCAGGGGAACTACTCCCCTAGAAGTGGGGCAGGGCCATTGCAAGCCAAATTTTGTTGTTGCTTGGGTTAACTCAAGAATATCGAGCCTCCATGATCAATCAGAGATGTGAGTGACCTTTTCCATGGAGGCAAATCACCACAGTATTAGAAAATTCCTGCAAATGACATGTTAAGGACACTTTTCCCTCACCCTTGCTCATATGTATTCTGGTATAATCAGTAAAATTAGAGTATTATTAGGAATTATGATTTCTTGGTGGACTCCAGAATGTGGTTTATGTATTTATATGATCAAAATATATTTTCCCTTGCAAAACAAATTTAGATTAACTTTTAAAATGTGTTATACAAAGTGTATATATTCTCCCATGAAAAAAAATTTACTTATAAAACTAAAATACATTTTTGGGCAAAATAATATACTTCACCAGATTTATCCTGCAAACTTGACCTTTCCTCAGCCTTTGATTATGCATGGGAAATAATAGGAGCTAACATTTAGTGAGCACTTGCCATGTTCTAGACACTTTTCTAATTGCTTTATGTATGTTAACTCACTTAATTCTTACAGTAACCCAACTTACTTTTCTACAGATGAGGACACTGGGCCAGGGTAAGGAGCTGGTCGCAGGTCATCTAGCTAGCAAATGGTGATGCTAAGATTCAAACCCCAGCAGTTCTGGGCCCAGATAAGCCAAGCTATTCTGCTTTTGCAAATTTTTCTACATCAATGGCAGCACAGACCTCTCTTCCTAGAAGTACCTTTCCGTGTTAAAGCAGATCCTCTCTGTTCCTTCCAGATTAATCTGCTCTTCCTGCTGGCCCTAGTATCCATGGTGAAAAAAGGAAAATTGAAAAATCAAATACCATTCTGTCTACCTGACAAAGAGCCTGCAGATGAACTTGCCCTGAATCTAGGACTGAACTGTTAATGTCAAAACCAGATATCTGATGATATTTGTGAGATGTCACCCAAATGTCTAAAGCAGTTCTCTGTCTGTTAATAACAGACTCCATATTTTAAAAACTGTGCCATAATTTCTCTGGAACTTTGCTCATGAAAAGACCAGTTGCTCTTGCTCCAGAATGAATGATTATCCTTCCATACAACAAACGACTTCCTCTAACTCTTCTCCCAGTGCAGGCAGGAATCCTGCTTCCCACTCAGGAATTTGCACTGATTGGGCTGTTGCTACAGTGTAATATCCCTGAGTGGACCTCCCTCTCCCCCAGATCCTATATTTGCCCTGATCTGCTGGACTATTTCAGGTATTCAGCACAATGAATGGGAAGAATCTCCCAAACCTGCAAACCCTCAGCCAGCTACCCACTATGGGTTTCGAAGGAAATATGCAAGGGGGCGACTGGACCAATGAACACTTTCTCTGTAGTTCAAATGAACCTGGAGACCCATGTGGTCCCAGAATACTGTTGTGTTTCAGAAACAAATTCAAAACCAAGGGTAAATAAAAGGGAGTTGTAGTCTTCATGCTAAAATGAACATTAAATGGGAGCCACAGAAATGCTTACCTGAACTTGCCTTCTTCTCCCATTCTTTCCCCTTATTCAAGAAGCTGCTCCCAAGACTCCCCTCCAGCCCATGCTTCTTTTGTCATTCCCTCCATTCCTGCATCTCCTCTCAGCAGATCTCATGAAGTAGATCTACTTAGCCTTGCTCCCAAGAAGAAAAAAGCCCCCTTTTAAGAAATGGAGAGAAAGCTTTGAAAACTGAGTTGACAAAGGATTTTCTCTGGTGGTAAGGTTGGGGAATGAGTCTCTGAATACTGCTATCTCAATATTTATATATATATTTTAAAACCATGCTATATATTACATCCCTATGAATTATTTATTTTATAACTGGAAATTTGTAGCTTTTGAATCCCTTCACCCATTTTGCCCAACTCCCACTTGTTCTTGCTTCCTCTAGGCATACTGCTTTCTGTGCGTCAGTTTGTACAGCTCCTCCAAATTACCGAGATAGTGATAAATTAAATCAAGAGTGTAGATTTACAATTATAATCTTCAAAAGAGAAAGAAATATTTTGAGTCTGTAGGAATTAAATGGTCACACCAAAATATATTATGATACTTTCATTAAATGAAGTTTTTTTTTAAAGATCTTTAAAAATTTATTTAGTTGAAAGAGAGAGAGAGAGTGAGCACAAGAGAGAGAGAAGAGGGAAAAGCAGACTCCTTGCTGAGTAGAGACAGAGCTTTGATCCGAGGACCCTGAGTTCATGACCTGAACCAAAGGCAGATGCTTAACTGACTGAGCCACCCAGGCACCATTGTTAAATGAATTGTTGCATTTTAATTATTTTTGTGTCCTGAATAATTGTCAGTCATCCATACCCCTAAAATGCAATAAAAACTAGGATGCTTTCACAGTATAGATTATTTTCAAAATTCTGTAACAAATAATTTAATGCCATAATGTAATTTCCGTACTCTTGCTGGATAAATCCATCTTATCAATGTTTTACAGAAAATCTGGAGAATGGTTTCTGTTCTAATGATCAGAAATTTGGAGGCACTCAATTCCTTGTTGTAAATCTCTTGATATACAGTTTACCCTATTCATGATAATTATTTTATGGGATAATTTAAGCCAAAGTTATAGAAAGATAATGTTGATTGCTTCTGGCAACCACTAATCAGTTCTCTGCATCTATGAGCTCCCCCTCTTTTTAATTCCATATATAAGTGAGATCATTTGGTATTTGTCTTTCTCTGCCTGATTCATTTCACTTAGCATAATTCCCTTAAGGTCCATCCATATTGCCACAAATGGCAAAATCTCATTGCTTTTCATGGCTGAATAACATTCGAGTGTGTGTGTGTGTGTGTGTGTGTGTGACATTTTCTTTATCCATAGATGGATTTAGGTTATTTCCGTATCTTGGCCATTGTAAATAATGCTGCAATGAGCATGGGGGTGCATATATCATTCTGAGTTAGTGCTTTCGTTTTCTTCAGATAAATACCCGAAAATGGAATTGCTGGATGATATGCTAGTCCTACTTTTAATATTTTAGGAAACTCCATACTGTTTTCCATAGTGGCTGCATTAATATTTATCTTGTCAGTTATTTTTAATATGCCTATCCAATCCCCTTACCTCAAGAGCAAGTTTAGACTGTATTTAAACTCTGAGGATCCTTTTGCCTGGACTATCAAAGCAGCTATATGGGTGGGAAGAGAAAGAAAAGTGAAGCAATTTTTGAAAAGGGCTTTTTAAAGAAAGCTAAGAGGACAAGGCAGGTTCTGAAAGGAGAGGGGTCCCAGAGGGCACAATAGGCAGAAGCAAGAACTTTGAATCTTGTTGCGCCTCTCACCAAAGCTCCATCCAGGTTCCGGTCCGTTTGTGTCCTTGACCACACATCACAATAGAACTCTCTCTCTTCAGGTTTGGGGACTTGAACTCCCTCTAGAGGCTAAAGTGTGCCACTAAGAGCAAATCAGTAGGATATATAACGCATAGGGGTTGAAAGAAAGCCAAGTGTGAAAAACTGTGCGAATAAATAAAGAGGCAGTGACTGGGTCTAACCCAGTAAACTAAAGAGGGCTTCACAGACAAGGTGACAAGAGTGTGTGAGTGGCTGATCATATGGATTTGCATTGCTCTAATACTTGATTGCACAAATCTTCTCATTCTGAATGCTTGGAAATATGCAAGAACTATAGGGTGCATATTGCTCTTTGGGAGGTGAGACATAACTTGGTTCTCTTTCTGGAATTTTGCTAGGTTTCTCCTTGCCCTCTACTTCCCAGCCTGCTTGGCTTCTGTGCAGGAATGCTTGGCTCTTCCTGAGATATGGTGTATGATGGCAGGCCTTTGGAGTCTCTGTTGGGCAGGCATAGTTTCAGTTAATGTCTCCAGTCTTCCAAAGGGTTTTGAAGCTTCCAAAGGCTCTAAATCCAAGACCAGGTATTTTGAAATGGAATAAGGAGGCAGGAAGAAACAAAGTGAACTCTATCTCCCCTCCCCGTATCTCCTCAGTATGAACTTTCAACAGGATGATGGCATTTAGGAGAGAGGAGCCACCCAACAAGAAACACAGAGTGATTCTTTTCTTCAACGTTGTGGGGTGGGGGTAGGGGGGCTGGGAAGTAATGGGTTGCTTTGAATGCTTTGTGCTGGGAGTGGGCGATCCTCAAGGAGTTAAGCCACTTTCCAAGTTGTTTTTAACTAAACTCTAGCCCCAGGGTTTAAGAAATCTCCCTCTCTAATTGATGTCTTTAGTCAGTGGCTGCTTATAATCAAGAAGATTGCACTTAAAAGGTATAGAGGCTGGTCTTATTATTGGCATCAGAAGATTTTGTTTCGTAATTAGAAGCCAGAGAGTCTAGGACCACTAGATCTCATATAGAGAGGACGGCAGATATTTTAGATCAGACTGCATACTCATCAAGAAAAACTGTGCTGTGCTGTTTGTAACAAGAAGTGCTATGGGCTTTTTATCTCTTAAGCTTCTGTCATTCCATCCCATTTGTTTTATAATGAAATTATTTCTTATGTTGAATATAACCAATACATATTCAATATAACCAATTAAATATTGGTTATATATATTTAAAACCTATACTATATGTATAGGTAGTATATATATTAAGCATTTATTGAGCATCTAATATGTGTTGGGCACTGTATAGAAAGCTTTGTAAGCAATGGGGTCGGGGCGCCTGGGTGGCTCAGTGGGTTAAAGCCTCTGCCTTCCGCTCAGGTCATGATCCTGGGGTCGTGGGATCAAGTCCCGCATCAGGCTTATTTGTCTGTCAAATAAATAAATAAAATCTTAAACAAACAAACAACAAAACCACAATGGGGTCTGAGGATACAGATCCAGGTAAACAAACAGATTGTTGAATTTAAGGCATTATGATCAGGAAGGCTTGGGGAAGACATATATCAGGGGTCAGCAAATTCTTCCATTAAAGGCTAGATAGAAAAATTTTAGACTTCATAGGCCATCTGGTCTCTGTCACAACCATTCAACCTTGTTCTTGTAACATGAAATCAGTCATAGACAACACATAAATGACTATTTTCTAAGAAAACTTTATTTATGGCCACTGAAATTTGAATTTCATGTCATTTCTGTGTCACAAAAACTGCTCTTTGTTTTGATTTTTTCTCAACATTAATAAATGTACACACCATTCTTTTTCTTTCTTAAGATTTTATTTATTTATTTGATGGAGAGAGAGAGATCACAAGTAGGCAGAGAGGCAGGCAGAGAGAGAGGGGAGGCAGAGAGAGAGGCAGAGAGGCAGGCAGAGAGAGAGGCTCTCTGCTGAGCAGAGAGCCTGATGCGGGGCTCGATCCCAGGACCCTGAGATCATGACCTGAGCCTAAGGCAGAGGCTTAACCCACTGAGCCACCCAGGCGCCCCAATGTACACACCATTCTTAGCTCATAGGGCTTATAAGTAGAAACAGGCAAAGGAACAGATTTGGTCCATGGGCTGGAGTTTGCTGACCTGTGACATGAGTTAATCTCTAGGCCCATCTAATCACTGCTTGGAAAGTACCTGACCACGTGGAGTAGAGAGCAACTAGTGCATTTGTTTGTCTCAGGTGTGACAGAGAGGAATTAGAGTTGGTAAAATGTTGAAAGATTTAGAGTAGGACGTTCTCTTTTCTCCACTCTGATAGTAACAGTTCTAACGTGTAAAAACCTTCACATGAGGGAATTCTTTCCAAAGTCTAAACTCAATTCATTGTGTGAGAGTTAAGGCTTTATCATCAAAATGAGACCAAACTCCAAACACTAGTGCATCTGAATTGTTTTCCTATAGAACTTGATGGCATTGGAAGAGTTTAGTCACATATACAGATCCCAAATAGGAGGGCACTTTCTGGAGTGTGGGTTTCGATGAGTGCAGCCTTTGCCTATTAACATATCAGTCTTATTGTTGTCACCTTTGTCAAATTTGTCAAATTGAAAGAACCTTTGTCAAATTTAGAGTCCATCTTATACGAGAGTTTGATGATAAAATGAACTACTTTCAGAGAGAGTATGTTCCACATAGTGGAATTATATAAAGAGATGTAGCTGTAGAGCTCACTTAGTGATAATGGGGAGAAGGTGATACGGGATATATATAACTTGAATTTATAAATTCTAAGACATTCAAAGATGTTGACTTTGTGGTACATGTCATCTTGTCTCAGTTGGAGAAACAACACGAAAAAAAGACAAATTAAAATGCAGTATGCTGTCATGCACAATATTTTACATTTCAGATCACATAGGTCCAACCTCACAACTTGGTAGACATAATTACCAAGACCCCCAGTTCCCTGGGTCCCATGATGGGTAAATGATCACTAAGTGGGTAAGTATTTTATATCCAGGTTGAATTTTTCTCAGCCTCATGAACAAAGCACCAGGCATTTCAGTAAAAGGGGATGAAAAAGTGGAGGCGTTTCATTTCATTTTATAACCCAGCCTAATGTCCTTTCCCCTGTTGATTTCTGATCTTAGAAACCAAATACTTGCTAAGGGGGATGAAGTCTGAAAAGGGCAAAATTAAGCTAAGTTTTAGTTAAGTATGTCCCTGTGGGAAGAATTTAAATTAAAGCACAAGAAAAAGCTTTACAAACCAAGTGGTGAAGCCTCCCCTGACCTGGACTTTTAGGGTCCAACCCTAAGAACAAGGGCAGGTCCCCGAGGCAGCTCTCTCTCGCACTGGCTGGATGAACTGCTGTGTCAGCAGCACCATGCATCATTAGCCGACCTGGACAAGTTCCAGCTGCCTTCCTTTTGCACTCTCTCTGTACCTCTCACTTTAAAAAAGCTTTCATCAACATCATCCCAAACATCTTTTGTTTTCCCAGCTGGAGAAGACTTTCTTTCTGTTTGCATCCCATCTCTAGCTAACTAAGTTCTTTTGCCCTTAAGAACTGCAGCCATGAATCAAAGGGAATCATCACCTGTAAAGTCTAAATTGAATCTGAGTGCTCTGGGATTCCACATCGCATCTATCTTCTTGGAGCTGCCATATTTAGTTACCTTTTCCTATCCACTGTTGGTGGTCATTATCTTTCTCTCTTTCCATCCACCATATTAGAGACAAAATATGAAGCCCCTTCCAGCAATATTTTCTTCTGATTTAGCAGCACTACAGCATAATCTTCTCTTTGCTTGGTGAGTTTCCCAATCCCTCTGTCAAGTTGGGTGAGATACATGTCTAGCCTAGGTTGGGTTATTTACTACATAAAATGATCTCCTGATCTAAGGTTTTCCCCAAATTCCCTGAAAATGGCCTTACAATAAATCCAGGAAAGAAAACCAGAGGGCTTTTTGTTTTGTTTTGTTTTTTTAAGGATTGATGCCTACTCCTCGTCCATAAAACCTCACACAGTATTCTTGGCTTTTACTGTCTTCATATATTTTAATCCTCATATCCAAAAACTAGGTGGAAGTCTAAAGAGTCATCCTTCTATCTCCGGGGAGGAGACTCTGCTTTGATTTAAACATTGTAAAAGCGCAAAATTCTGCTATTTTACTCATGTACCCTGGTGCCTCAGGGATGCTTCCTTACAATAATTTCTCATGACCATTTCTTGTTACTTTGGATAGTGGCAGAAATGGTAGACAGACTATCACCATTTTCTGAGAGACATAACTTGATGTAATGTAAATATTTTCTAGATAAGCTGCTTCTAAGCTGGGGGTGGGAGTTACTAACATTTCGCACCCTGCCAATTATAGCTAGACTTTTTTTTTTTTTTAAGATTTCATTATTTGAGAGAGAGAGCATAAGTTGGCAGGGGGTAGGGGAGAAGGTCAGAGGGAGAGAGAAAAGCAGGCTCCCCACTCAGCAGGGAGCCCCATGTGGGGTTTCATCCCAGGACCCTGGGAATCATGACCTGAGTTGAAAGCAGATGCTTAACTGACTGAGGTACCCAGGCCCCCATAGCTAGCCTTCAATACTATGCCCCTTACCCTGCATATCATTTGTTTTTTTCTTTTTAAATTTGGAAAATCCAATGCCCAGATTACAAAAAGAGGAAGCCCAGGGAACTGAGCATAGTTCAATGTACATACATGCAAAATTGTTAGTGCATAATTTGTTGCCTGTTAGGAGAATTTAAATATCCGTGTGAGTGGGTTTTGAATGAGATTGAAAGCCCTTCCTGGTACATGGAAACTTTTCTGGGTTTATATTCTCCACTCAATTTTCAAGGCCTCATCTGGTCATTTTCAGAAGCTAACTTCATAGTGCCAGGCTAAAAGTAGTGGTTCTGATTATGTAGAGAGACTTCCATTACCCTCTCAGATAATTTCTGAGCAACAAGGGGAAGGGAAAAGAAAAAAAGTGAAAGGAAGTTGAAACCATCCTGCCCCTTGGAAGGGGAAGGTGGGGTCCTCTGTGCCAGTACACTTGGAAAAATTGCTAACATGACAATGACAATCCCTTTTACCTCTATGTGCCTGAGTCTCGTGGGCATGGAGCTTTCACAGAGATCAGTGAACGAAAGCTTGAAGAGATGTTATCAGACAAGACAATATAGCTCACAGGCGGTAAGACCCACATTGCCCTTTTCTTAACAGTGGCTGATATGTAGCTGATACTCATGAGTATAGCTACACTGGTTGTTAAAATATAGAATAGGTCTATACAATTAGTAAACAGCTGTTTCCTTCAGCCCACGGTTCCCCCACCCCTCCATTACTATTCTAATTCCTCCAGCTTTTTCCTCAGAACTAGCCTATGAGCAAGCCTCCCCCATAATCCTTCAGCTATAGGCTAGTCCCTGACACGGCAGGAAGCGTTCAGGGCACTGCCCTAGCTTGGCAATGGCTGACATTCATACTGGCTTGTCAGCGTCTGTAGCGTTTATCGGTGAAATATTTTAAACATCCCTCATACTCTTAGTTGTGAAACTTTGCTTCATCTGCTATGCTAGTATGTGACCCATCTCCTGTGATCTCTACCTGGTGAGTCTAAGAATCTCAGCATCGTAGAACAGCTAGGCTCTAAGAGCCCGGCCATTCTCAGATGCATGATCTGCTCCTAAAAAGCACTGGTCTTTGTTTAGGAATCAGCACCTGTTATAGGCTGAATTAGGTCCCCAGCCCACCAAATTTATATGTCAGTGTCCTAACCCAGTATGTCGAATGTGACATATTTGTGGAAAGATCTTTAAAGAGGTAATTAGGTTAAAATGAGGTTATTAGGGTGGGCCCTCTCAAATATGACTGAGGTCCTCCTAAAAGAGGAAATTTGGACACAGACATGTACAGAGAAAAGACCATGGGAGACACATGGAGAAGATGGCCATCTACAATTCAAAGACAGAGGACGCAGAAGAAACCAAGCCTGCCAACACCTTGATTTCAGACTTCTAGCATCCAGAACTGAGAGAAAATGAATCTGTGTTGTTTAAGCCACCCAGTCTGTGGTATTTTATTATGGAAGCCCTAGAAAACTAATATAGTACATTAATCCATGCCATTAATCAATGCACTTGCTTTGCAGTATTATATTCCTCTGCCAAAGAACATTGTGCTTAGGGTAACCACACATGTTAATTTGCCAGGAAAGTTAACAAGTTTGTGTCTGCTGTCCTGGCATGATGTTCACAGTGACCCCTTTGTCTCCCAAAAGTATCTCAGTTTGGACAACACATTGTGCGGTCATCCTAAATTTGTTTAAATCTTGGCTCCAATATGTGTAATTTTCTTTTGCATTCTCAGCTCCTCCTTGTCAAGTACTTGTCACGTCTTTCTTTCAGTCCTGATATTTGCTCTGCTCCTTTAGTACCCCTAAAATAGTCTAGTTCATGACATGGCCCAACAGGCAATGGTGTTATTCAGTAGATATGAAGGGTACTGAACAAATTTCTGTGGAGAGTTGTACAGAATGAACACTCTACACCTTTCCTCGAGGAGTGGTGACCCAATATGAAACACATAAATTAGAGTCATCCTCTGCCATCTTATTTCTGTCTTACACACACCATTATTTTATACTTGATTTATTTTTTGGAAAATGTTCTTAAATGCTGTTTAATCTCCCTATCCAGATTCATTGCACTGAATTTATGACAGGCTTCAGAATACAATTAATGCATACTTCTATCTCATCCCATCTTGTAGCTGGCTGTGGCAATATAATGCTTTTTGGCAAGCTGACATGAAGAGAGAAGAGAAGCTCTGTTCTCAAGGAAAATGTTAGTGATAAGTGAATTGGCAGCATTTCAAATGGTACTGGGAAGCTAGTTTATGGGTACGGTGGTCTTACCCAAATATTTCCACTGAATCCTTGCAGTAAATACCCTCTCTTTCTTGCTTCTCACGTGAAACTAAAATAATAATAATTATAACAGTTGCATTAACAGCTTAAGAAATCATTTATCTACCAGGTCAAAACAAGCACCACATGCAAAGCCTGAAAGTTGTGACTGAATCAAGAAGGATCAGAAAACCAGTAGACATAAAATTCTTCCGTCTTTCTCTCCATGTTTGCTCTTTTTTCAGAGTAGAATAGCTTCATGAGGTACAGCATGGAAGATAAGGTTTAGGAGGCTCTATCCTAAATCAAGTTCAGGATTTCTCAATGGTGACATTCCTCCGAGGAAGATCATTTGGTAATATTACCTGTGGTCTATTTGGCTAATGAGGATATAGCCCAAGACTGAGTCCCCTCAGCTCTATCTCTAAAGAGCTTGTATGAATTTGAATTTGGATATATGAACTCCTCTTCACGGACTTCAGTTTCACTTCCAGTACAGTGGGCACAATGACATCCAATGACCCATTTATGTGGGATACGTAAGTGTAGCCCAGGTACCAGTGAGATTTGCTGTGCATATCCACATGGACCACGGGCCCCTGGATAACCCTGCAGACATGTGTTGATGATTCTCCTGGCCAGTTTCCCACTGACAATATTTTCTTCATCTGTCCACATGTGGATTTGGAAAACTTGTCCTTTTGAAATAAGGATTGGTGTTTCCAGCCCCAGGAAATAATTTATGTAATTATGGTGAGGGAGATGAACAGAGCACAGGATGGTTTCCAGCCTTTATGTCCTGTATTTTGTCAAGAGACATTCTGGCAAGCTTGCTTTTCTTTATAACATCTCTATTAGAGAATTGAAGAAAACTGCTTCTCCAAATATATTTGAAAGGAAATGCTGTAATTGGACGTCATCACTGTCTATCACATTGGGTATAATAAAGGGAGGCAGGCCATTGGAATGGGAGAAGGAATGAGGAATGACCAGATCCTGTTTGTGGACAAAACTTTATCTGCCTCATCCAAGTCTTGATGGGATGTGTGTGGGGTCAGGGGAGCAATTCTCAAAACTCTGCTCAGAGCTCAGAGACATTTCAGAGTGCCATTGGAGAGCTTTTTCATTTTCTAAAAGAAAAGTCTTTTAGACTTATATCTGTTTTTAGAGCTCTGTATCATCCACTCACAGATTTATAAAACAAACAAAACAAAATAACCAAAAGGGAAAAAATATCTACTTATAATTTTGAAGACCTGGCTTGGAAAAAAAGTGTCTTCACTGATTTTTCTGTTTGTTTTTGCCAAACATACACTGAAACACCACTATGAGATGATCTCTTCAGATCTCCAGAAATCCCACTCTCACAAAGTCTCGTGAATTGGCTCTGCTCTAACTCCATTTAGCTTCAAGAAAAAGCAACCATTTTTCTGAGACAGTCCATTTTATTTCTCAACCAATGAAAGAACTATACCTTGTAAGAGTCTTTAACGCAGAGATCATGGGGTTTAGAGTTAAGGGCTTGACTTAACAGGCCATGACTTCCCCAATGTTGTCAGGATGCAGCCATTCCCCACTCTCCATGTCCTTGAGATGGGGTATTAGCCCTGCCTGCTCTGATTTTGCCTGGGTCTCTTGGAGTCCCTGGGATTTCTATACCATTGGGTAGGTGACACAGAAGGGAGGCGTTCTTGTCTTTATCCTAGCTAACTTGTTCTTCTCTTCCTTGCCTTGTTTCAGGAATGAACTGGCAATGTAACTGACACTAGTACTAACTCCAATCTGCTCATTCAAAGATTGTATCGTGTCCCTTTTCACTGGGCCAGACGCCCTTTTGGTTCTCAATGAACTGGATTGATTCAGTCCTACCCTTGGGTTTAGGGCCTTCTCCTTGAGGCAACCCTTGACACTAAATACCATGGGAGAAATGGTAAGAGAGTCTGGGATGATGCAATTAAGTCTTTTGGCCAAAGAAAAGAGATGTTAATGGCCTCTGAACCATAGGGATGGGGTGAGAAAGCCATGATGAGGGTCCAAGGAGACTGTTCAGAGGAAAACTCAGGATACTGCCACTCAAATCTTTCTAGCCATTCTCTGGAATTTGCCAGTAAAAGCTGATTTAAAAAAATTCCTAGGAAAAGGATGAAAAGAGCCTCTGTCACTTACATACTAAAAGAGTAATGGCTCTGACTCTAGGTGGCAGGACATGGTCTCTTGCATAGAGCAGAAGAAGCAATCTTGGGAGCAGCAACTGCAGAGATATGGGCAGCTTCTAAGAAACAGAAAAGTGTGAATCACCCAGGACACACAGAAAGGGAGCACAACTAAGTATTTTGAAATTCAGAATTGGAATCCTACTCCACTTTGATCGCCCCCAAAGTTAAGTGATAGGAAAATAAGCATCGCACCACAATAGAGTTATTTGGTTTGACATCTGAGAATATATTCTGAGTGGTATAGGTGTGTTTGTATAATATATTTATGTTATATCATACATAAATCACTCTTTTTTTTAAGACTTTATTTGTGGAGCATAAGGAATAACATGGAGGACATGGCATGGGGAGATGGAAAGGAGAAGTAAGTTGGGGGAAACTGGAGGGGGAGATGAACCATAAGAGACTATGAACTCTGAGAAACAAACTGAGGATTTTGGAGGGGAGGGGGTGGGGGGTTGGGTGATCCTGGTGGTGGGTATTATGGAGGGCATGTATTGCATGGAGCACTGGGTGTGGTACGTAAACAATGAATTCTGGAACACCGAAAATATAAATAAATAAATAAATAAATAAATAAATAAATAAATAAATGAGAGACACAGCAAGAGAGGGGGAATGCAAGCAGGGGGAGTGGGAAAGGGAGAAGCAGGCTTCCCATAAAGCAGGGAGCCTGATGCAGGGCTCAATCCCAGGACCCTGGGATCATGACCTGGCCGAAGGCAGATGCTTAACGACTGAGCCACCCAGACGCCCCTAAACATGAAACACCCTTAATATTTATTTTGTAAAATTCCAATTAAAAAAGATTTCAGTCTGACACTGACCTACTTAAGGAAGTCTTCTTAGATTAATCTCATTAAATTTCCTATATGTAATAGGGATCGATTAGTTTGTGTTTTACTCTTTCATTCAACCTCACATTTAATGACAGTTGATAATTTTGATTCTATTTATTACTCTTGCCTTAGACTCCTCAGCAATACCATGGTCTTTGGGGTGTGACGAAAGGAGTAATACACAGCCAGGCTGCTATGCGTCTTGGCTTCATCCTTTGAAGACAGTGCCCCGATGTCTCTTTAGCTTGTGATATATTTTGTATGCCCTTGTTCCTCCTTACCCCAATTATTTTATTCATTCATTCATCCATTCATTCCATATCTATTTATTGAGCACCTACTAAGGGTCTGATCCTCTATTTGGTGCCAAGGTTATCATGGAGACTGATGAACCCAGTTACTTTTTTCTCCATGTGTTCAGCCCAGCTCTGTCCTAGCACCACCTTATAAGCCAGCCCCACCTGCTTTCTCCCAACTGTATTTCATAGTTCATGGGCTCAGTGAAGGCCATACCTGGCTCTGCCAACACTGCATGCACCTAAACAGGTCATGGGTTATTGATGCACATGTGGGTGTTATCTCATTCTCTGGACTTTAAATTATTTTTCTAAATTGGTAGGAAAAAAACCTCTTAAACTATCATACATGTTAGTTATCTTTATAATCAACTAGATTTAAGAAGTCTTACATCTACTGTAAAGAATTTCTTTTGATCCCTCCAGCACCTAATTTAAGGCTTTGGATAGTTAATATATGCTAGTTGAAAGAATGAATAAATAAATGAATAAAACTCACATATAGTATCTGTGAGCCTGTAGTTAAAAATGCCATTTGAACACAATGAGGTTTTTCTTGGGAGGCTGTGAAAATGTGCATCAGTACCATTCTGACTCTATTGGGGGCTCAAATTAAGGAGAAAAAATGTGTTGGAGTTAATTACCTTAATTTTTTCTTAAGCATCATTTTGGCTGCCAGATTCCATGATATCAAAGACATGATAGACTAGAGGAGTCTGCAATGACAGATACAATAACAGTGTCATGATTCTACTGCATCCTTTTTCTAAACAGCCTTCTGATATTGTAGTGTTCTGTTCATGACACTCCATGGAATCTCCTGCTCCAAGATCCCAGAGTTTCCCTGAATTCTTGGAATAACTCTGTAATGTAGCTCTTGCTACTGCAAGCCTGGGGCACTACTGTTCCATGCTTATTTTTTTTTTCAGGTAGATACAGGGAGTTTCCTAGAAACAAAGAATTAAAGTGGAAGCTGAGACCTCACCTAAAGTTGGATGCTCCAGAAATCTAGATGGAAGTAAAACTAGATACTCCTGTGTATTAGTTAGGGTTCTCCAGAAAAACAGAACCAACAATATGAAAAGAGATTAATGGAAATTTGTTATATAAAATATTTATTATATATATCTAAATAACATGTATATCTAAATAACATGTATTTAGATATATATATCTAAATTAGATTTATATGGAAATATAAAAGAGATTATAGTAAAAGATTTATTACAAGGAATTGGCTCATGTGATTTTGGAGACTGGCAAATCCAAATCTGAAGTATGAGTCAGCAGCCTGGAGACCCAGGAGAACCAGAGGGGGTGCAGATGAAATCCAAAGGTGCTCTGCTAAAGAATTCTCTCTTGCTAGGGGAGGCTGGCCTACTTGTTCTCTGCAGGCCTTCAACTGATTGGATAAGTCCCACCCACATTATGGAAGGCAATCTGTTCACTAAAATCTTAATCCCATCCAAATACACCCTCCAAGTTGGCATATACAACTCACCATCACACACTATATAGTGCAAAACAAGAAGCAAGTGTCAGAGAAGGCTTTGGTGCCTGGCTGGCTTTTGTAGGTATCCAGGGTGCAGTGGGAGAGGGAGGCATGGAGACAGGACAAATGTGTGCAAGTGTGCACAAGCTCAGTGCTGTTGTGAGGTGCTCAGTGTTTATGGATACCCTCAGCTTCAACTCTGGTGCAGACCTGGAAACTAATTACTGAGGCCAAGCCCAAACACCATAGCTTATTCCTGAGTGAGAGAATGAACCTGCATTTTGCTACTGCTTTCCTCTTGGGTTCCTAAGGGGTTGGTGAGGATGTTAGGCAGAGATCTCAGTTTAAGTCTGCATGAATGCAATCGATGACGGTCACCTCAGGTCACCTTAGCAGTAGCCCAGAGGAAATATTCAATTTAAGTAAATGTATCAGACATGGGTTTCCCTTTATCAATCCATGCTGACTGACCTTTAATGAATTAGAGAAAAATCCATTCCACATTGCCTGAATAAAGATGTAAGGCTGATGCATAAATCTTGACTTTAAGAAGAGGTAAATTCAAACCAGAGTTAGGAGGTTGTGCCTTTTGAGGCTATAGCAAGGATATTAATGACTCATAGTTATGTAATTATTTGACCCTATTTATATCTCAAGAAACCTAAATTCCATTTGTATTGCTCTTGTGGTATCAACTCAGACTCTGAATTTGGAGTATTAATGAAACCCACTGCTTCCCATCACTGTCCTGCTCTGAGTTCTTCATTGCATTTCTTTGTTGGACAGAAGTCTTTGGCTTCCTTTGTTCTTTTGTTTATTTGTGTTCATTTGGTGGAAGAATAACTCATTCATCCCTTGCTGAGCCAGTCTGACTGAAAAAAGCAATTCAGAACTTGTTTTCAGTCTGCTCCTTTTAAAACTATCCCCTTCATCCCAATTTTGCTCTCAAGAGATATGACCATTGTGGAAATTAAATTATAATTAGGGTCAAGGACTTTGAAATAATGACCCCCAGACTGACCCTTCTCTCTGTACTCTTAAGTGTCTCCTGGCGGCACACCCAGTGTTGGGTTCAGGGCCATTTTAAACCTGTTTCCAGAATTGCCACCTGACACTTAACCGTCACACAATACTTTGCCTTAGTAAATGCATCTGTTATATGGTATAGCTCTAAATGCTTTCCTGAAATCCAGATAAATTATGTCTGCTGATTTGGTAATGTGGCCCAAGAATTCAATTTAGGTGAATTTATCAGACGTGGCCTTTCCTTTATCAATCCATGCTGACTGACCTTTAATAAATTAGAGATAAATCCATTCCGTATTGGTGGATGTACAATCTGAGTGGAAGAGTAATCAGCACCGGATCTACAAACATGCCCTTGTCTAATTTCCTGCCCTTAATGTGCTCCAGTCTGTGACAGGGCACAGGGAAGCTCATTCGAATTGCTTCATACTCCTGAAGAGTCAAGTGGGATGTGGAGTTGGAAGAAACGTGAGGTTCTTTTTGCCCGAGAGGTGCAGGGAGGGGGGCATGGCTTAGTGGCCTGGATGGGTTTTGCAAGGGTTGGGTACTAGAAAAGATGGCTGTGTCTTTTTAAGGCACTTCTTCCCCAAGGCCCCTTTCCTCTCTAAAAACTTCCAGCTACAGGGAGACAAAGCAGGAACAATCAATCATACTCCACAGTCAAAGGAGACTGGCATTAAGACTGGCCTGATGCTCAACTGGGATCTTGAATGGGATGAAACTAACTGGAGGCTACAATGAAACAGACCCAGTCTTGAAGATCAGAGGACTTCAGGAGCAATAGTAGAGTTCTCCTTTATCCAAGAAGACTTATTAGTAGAATTGAAACTTGAAAAATGTGTCCAGGGTATTCACTGTAAACTTTGTCCTTGTAATGATCTGTTTTAATTTCAATGAATTTAAGATATTGACACCAGCTGAGTTGGACAAAAAAAGGCAACTCATACTCAAATTTGGCAGATGATCAATAAGAAAATGGTCCATGGAGAAATAACTTCTCAACAATACAAAAGTAAGTCCCATCCCAATCATAAATTCCAAAAGTCCCAATCCTATTCAGATCCCATACAGGATCTGAAAAGTCCTGCAAGAGAGAATCTGTTTAGCTTTGTATAACTCAGCATTTTGCAAACTTACTGATACCGGGACCCATTTTGTTTGCTTGTTACTGTTGTTGTTTAATAAAATGCTTATTAAACTAATGTCCTTATTCAGAATTAATATTTCACGCAGCACACTTTGGAAATGCTCATCTAATCTTTCCACGGATCCTCTTCTCTGCTTGTATGTCATGGTCTTGAAGACAGTTTCAATCTTTCTTCCTTTGGAGGAATGTCCATCTCTGAAGTGATCTTCAAGGTATACTCTTCTTCACTTCCTTAGAAAAGATGTTTTCCAATTTGGCTGCTCATTCTTTTTGGTGAGTTCTACAAAAACCTACCAAATAGGAAAATCCTTGCTTAAGTTACTTTTGAGTTGCCCTTGGAAGCTTTCAATATTTAAAACATGAATTTTTTATATAAATAATGGAAGGTAAACACTTATTTAAAAACTAATGGCACTTTAATATAAAGCTTCCCTTAGCCCTAATTTTTTGGGTGGAGATGATGATGGCAAAGACAGCCATGTGTGAATTGATAACACCGAGGAATCCTGTGTCTTAAACTAGCTGAGCAGTAGAAATGCTGGATGTTCCCTGGGGATGCCAGGCTGGCATGCACTGCATTGAGGCTGAAACACAGAGTGGAGTGCTGAGAAGGTGAGAGTGACTCCTCTAAGCTGGCCCTGGCATCCGTAAAAATTGCTAACAGACCACAATTCTCATTTCTTTTCACCCCCTACCATAGTTCCTAGAATGCTAACAGCATACTTGATTTCTGAGTCATTAAAAACTATATATTTCTTATATTGAGTTTTGACAGTCACCAGCTGACTTCTAATGGTTTCCAGGTCTGGGGTTTCAAATCTACTGATTTCCCTTTGGTATTTTAATCATTTTTCTATCCCCTCCTCCTTCTCTTCCCTGCTGATTTGTCTTATCTTCAGAATTTCTCAAAGCAGCTATGAGGACCCTTTCCATTTCTCTTGTTAAATATTTCTTTACATTCTTAAGGGAAATCACCAACCAGGTAGATAGACATCGCAGTGTCTGCACTTCTCGGATCAATTTGAACAACCGCTATTAACACCATGAACTCCCTCAGGACATGGTTTGTGGGTGTGGCTCCCAACATTTGTGGTATGGCTCGTCCTCTCTTTTTCTCAGGTGATGCTTGGGCAATATTAAAAACTTATCATCGAACCCCAAACAGGTCACAGGATAAAATGATAGATTATAGAAATGTATGAATGCAGTGAATTCATTCTGAGCAACTCGGGAAAAATGGAACTGGAGTTGATGTGTGGTTAAGTGAACCCAGCCCAGGCAAACTGACATTTGAGATGACAGTGAGCTTCATGCTGTCAGAGAATCTATTTGTTTAATGTTGTATTCTCAGTGCCTGGTGCAGCTTGAGGCTAACAGTAGAACCTAATGTGGAATTATGTGTTTCCTTCTTTCTCTTCATGATTCTGACCAATAATCAGTTTGGGACAAATTTAGTAAGTAAAATCTAACAGGAAATCTCTACACTTCTCCTAAGTGACTCTCCAACTCTTAGCACCATTTAGCAGGTTCCTTCTTTGGCCCAAGAAAGCATTTTAGAAATTCTCCATTTAAGAATGCATATTCTGAGGGGCACCTGGGTGGCTCAGTCAGTTAAGCGGCTGACTTGGCTCGGGTCATGACCCCAGGGTGCTGGGATCGAGCCCCACATCGGGCTCCCTGCTCAGCAAAGAACCTGTTTCTCCTTCTTCCTCTGCCCGTCACTCTGCCTGCTTGTGCTCTCTTTCTCTCTTTGTCAAACAAATAAATAAAATCTTTAAAAAAAAGAATGCATATTCTGAATATACAGATCTGTAGAATGTTTGAGCCTTGTGAGTCCTTGGTTCTATCCAAGACCAGGAGCAGGACCAGGACTTGGATAAGAAAGTTGTAATAGATTGGCTCACTGGTCTCTAGCTCTTCAAACATCCTCATGTTATTTTTATACATCCAGGCCCATTGCTGTGTGACTCTACTTCCTCCCACTAAAGGAAGAGTATATTTTCCTCCTCATCAACTTTGGGTTTGGTCGTATGACTTGCCTTGGCACATGGGATATGAGAAAAAGTGATGTGAGAAGAGGCTTGAAATGTATACTTGGTTTGCTCTCTTGATCTGCTTCCATTTGCCACGAGGACAGACCCCAGGTAGTTGCTGTTCCCACACATGAAAAGGGACATTCAGGCATTCCTGAACCCAGTCCTGAGACTAGAGTCAACTAAGCAAACTCACATGCCAAAGCACACACTCAACCAGCTGAGCTCAGATTAAATTAGAGGAAGCGTTGTCCACCACCTACCAACCCATGAAGTGCCGAGAATTTTGAGGCTGTTTGTTAGACAGCATAAACTGACTACTACAGATGCAATGTGTGTGAACAAGTTCTGGAAATGCATGGAGAAAGGAGAATCCTGGACAATATGGCTGTCTGGGTAGCCAAACTCTACCACCCAAAATCTTTGACCACATGATCATCAGAGGCTTTCTAAGGAAGCAAAAGTTGAAAAGAAGTTCAAATGAATGAGCAGTATGGATAGAGGTGGGCCAGAAATTGGAAAGGAAGGCAATGGGGCTTTACAACACTTAAAGCAATCAAAATAAACAGTTGTGAAGCCAGGAAAAGGCAATCCCCAGCACCCGGGTCTGCCACTGGGGCTGCCTCAGCTTTGGTACATTTAATCTATCGCATTAACACAGCTTTTAGAGTTATAGGCCCTCGAAAGGATTTGGACTCTATTTCTATTGCAGTTGCCAGGGCCTAAAACTGTCAATTAGAAAACCATTTACCCAAGTAAACCCCACCACTGGCTGTCAGGTGAAAGTTATTGCTCCAACCTGCATTTTGCCCTCCCCCTTTTTTTGCACAGAGATCCAAACTCTCCAAATCTGTTTCATTATCCAAATCACATCCCCATAGCATGCTCCAGAAGGGAATGCACTTTTTGAAATAGTGTGCAACTATGCAAACCTTAGTCCTCATGGCTTTGTCTCAGAGAAGGTGTGACATAGAAGTTCAGTTTGCCATGCAGTTGGGCAAACCTTCTCTGTGACTGCTTTTGACTCTTCCTCCCCACCCCCACTCTCAGTTCAAGTTTCTTATTGACTGAATAAAGTAGGTTGAATGGCCCACCTAGTCTCCTGGTCACATTACTGGAACGTGTCTTATGGAAGAGCATTAAGCATAGGGTCCTTTCTAAACATGCGCCATTCTAGTCTGGGATGCAGAGGATAAGAGTTATTCCCTGCACCACCTCCCTGAAATGTGCATGGAGAAGGGAAGTTAACATTTCCCAAGTGCTTTTGCCTTTGTTGCCTCACCTCAGCCTCCCATCTGATGTGAATTTGCCTGAGAGGTGGGCCCATTAGTTCCACTTCACAGAGGAAAAAACTAAAGCTGGAGAGGTGACCAGACAGAGCTGGGATTCCAACACAGCGTGTCTCATTTGAAGGCCAGCTGCCCTCCTCTTTACACAGTGTTTTTTGGAGGGAAAAGGGTTCGCTTGGCTGTGCCCAGGCACCCTACAGTAGGCTAAGGCCCTCTACCTCTAGGCCTGGTTTTGGGCATGGCAAACTTGGCACAGCTATTTTTCACTGCCTGAAGACAGTAGCCATATTAAACTTTAGAGGCGTTATATGTTGTGTTTTACCTGCCAATCTCCTTGCTGCTGCTCTTGCCTCCCTAATGTCCATTGCCCACAAAGTAACACAGCAGACAGCAGGACATTCAGGCATTCCTGAACCCAGTCAGATCACCACACCCTCCTACCTAAAACCTTCCAAGATGTTCCCATCTCACTAGAGTCAAGGCCAAAGTCCATGTCTTAACCTACCATGTCCTGCATGATCCAGTCCCTGTTACCCTCAACCTCATTTTGCACCCACAGCCCACCCACTTACTCATCAGGCATTGGTTGCTTCTATTCCTAGAACATGCCACCTTGTTCCTGGCTCAAGGCTTTTATTGCGATTGTTCCCTCTGTCCAGAACATTCTTACCCCAAATCTTTGCTCAGGTAGCTCTTCCAGTCCAAGAACTCTCTGCTCAGGAAGACCTTCCTTTACTACTCTGGCTAATGTACACCTTTCTGCTTGCTCTATCCAACTCCATCAGACTCACGATGCACTTTAATTTCTTTCACAGACTGTATCTTTCTCTGAATATAGCCTAGTTATATATTTACTTGTGTACTTTCATAGTATCTATCTCCTCTCACCAGAGTATGGGCTGTTTGACACAGTGCAGACCTCTGTCGTGTCCACAATGCATGTGACAGTGCTTGGGGCATAGAAGGTGTTCATCAGAATGTATTGAGTAAAGAGAAATGTTTAAAGGAGCTTTGTACCTAGCTTATGATGCTACTGTTTATTTTAAATTTAAAGCTTAATCCAGCGACCCTTTGAGCTAGAGACATAATAATCATACTTTCAAACTATTAAAGAGAATACGGATAAATGTGGGAGCCTAGAGCAGGTATAGAGGCTTGTGGGGGCTCAAACTCTGCTGCCTTGTCCATTGTTATATCCATACCTAGCACAGTGCCTGGCACTTGCTGGGTAACAGAAAGAGGAAGAAGTTCAAGGATGAATGGGGTTCTTAGTGCTTCCTATGTACTGTCTGGAATGGAATTTTAGAGGAAGAATAAAAGGATTTTAAATAAAAATAAATGAGGGCAGTATATTTATTTTACCTATCTTCCCTCTGTGCTCTCTTCTCTCTTTCACTTCATGATGAAGTTGTGACAAGATTATGCCAGAGCAAGAAGGTGTTTTCAGTTTGGAAGTCTAGGCAAAGTTAGCATGGACCCCAAGAATAGGAAACTTGGAATAGACCTCTTTGTTTTGCCTCTGCTCTAGGCCAGGTGCTAAAGAAGCAAGAGGGTCCTTGAGAATCTCACATGGTAGGAAGCCCGAGAGAGATTTTGGAATGAAGTTTCTATCTGAAGTAAATTTTACTGGTGTATCTTTGAATACATAGTTTCAGAAGCCTAATGGGGGAGTTGAAAACTAAATGGGCATTTATTTTGGAGATTTTGATCACAGCTTTTCATCTCTGTTTATTGGCAATAATGGTACTTGAAAGCCATCAGGGTGAACTTTCTCAATATTTTTTCTTTCAGAGAATGAAACTACCTGTTGGCTTAATAAATAGCATAGGAAGAGGAATTAAGCCTGAGCAATATAAATGGGACATTTAGTTAGTTACCCACCTTTTAATTTTAGAGAAAAATTATTTCCAAGAAGAGAATATTGGAAAAGGTTTCAGGATCTATTATTTTCACACTAAAGAAGAGCAGATCAAAACTTATAAAGAATATATGGTCCATATATACTATGGAGCATTATGCCTCCATCAGAAAGGATGAATACCCAACTTTTGTATCAACATGGATGAGGCTGGAGGAGATTATGCAGAGTGAAATAAGTCAAGCAAAGAGAGTCAATTATCAAATGGTTTCACTTATTTGTGGAGCATAAGGAATAACAGGGAGGACATTGGGCGATGGAGAGGAGAAGTGACTTGGGGAAATCAGAGGGGGAGACAAACCATGAGAGACTATAGACTCTGAGAAACAAACTGAGGGTTTTGGAGGGGAGGGAGGCGGGGGGTTGAGCGAGCCTGGTGGTGGGTATTATGGAGGGCACGTATTGCATGGAGCACTGGGTGTGGTACATAAATAATGAATTCTGGAACACTGAAAAGAAATTTAAAAAAATTAATAAAAAACCTTATGAGTACATATGTAAAGAAGACTCAAGAATAGACACTTTATTTCTCAATTTTTTTTCTATTAAAAAGGCATGTTTTTGTGATTGGGGAGCTTTATTTTTTTTTAATATTTTATTTATTTATTTGACAGAGACAGAGATCACAAGTAGGCAGAGAGGCAGACAGAGAGAGAGGGGGAAGCAGGCTACCCGCTGAGCAGAGAGCCCCACACGGGGCTTGATCCCAGGACCCTGAGATCATGATCTGAGCAGAAGGCAGAGGCTTAACCCACTGAGCCACCCAGGTGCCCCGTGAGTGGGGAGCTTTAAATTGGTTTGCCTGGAATGATAAAATCCTCAAAGCGCACATGAAAAATGTAAGAGATTTGGGATGAGAATCTCCTCATGAATACAGTGCTCACTTTCTTATGTATTAAGATTAAGATCAAAGAGATCTAAGTTAGAATATTTTCTCATCTAATATAATGGATATACCAGAGTGAGCAATTAGAATAAATTGCTAACATATAATTTAATTTAGAAGGTGTATAAGAAAATATTCATATGAAAAATGAATGATAACTGAAAAATGTCAGTTATTAAATGAGACTTAGTATTAGCAAAATGTGCCAGCGCCCCCCTCTGATACTAGTATGATTCTTTCCAATGTCATGATGACTTTCTCTAGCAGTTCCTTAATACAAGGGTATATTCAAATGGAAACATACTGTAATGTTAGACTCTTTCTCCAGTTTAGGTTGCTAGACATTTGGGAATCACTCTCCCAAGTGTCCACAATGACCAAACTGAAGTGGAAGACAAAAGATTTTTTATTCTTGGGCATGTGGGTAGAAACTGGGGCACAGTCAACTTCTACCAAAGCCAAGACGAACTTGAGGTATATTTATTTCTACCAGTGGATGATCTCATCTCTACTAATGCATTATGTTGGCTATTCATACACAGTGTAGCTGATTAGTGAACATGATAATAGCAGCAAGACCTAGAATTAGATCCTAGTCTTTCATCCTGACCCATTAACTCTTCTCAAAATAGGCCAGATAAGGAATGAGGTGTTTTGATTAAAAAATACTGTTTTTTAAAACTGATATTTATGCTAAATGTATTGACATTAAAACTACATACAATTAAGAAAAAAGGACACTGTAATTAGGCTGAGTATATTTTAGTCCTTAGGAATAAGAAGATACTTTAAGATCTTGGGACTTTTAGGGGTTTTTATTATATAGAGAAACTCTTTGTAAAAAAGTTCTGTTTCTTTGGAAAGCTCGGATTCAGTGAAGCCTGCAGGGGGCTGATAAGGTGCAGATCACCCCTCTGTAGAATACTTACTTGGAATAAAACTAATGCTGTGTTGATTCCAACATTGGGCAACTAATCTATCTTCCTTAATATAAACTACTGTATGTATTTCGAATTTGCTCATAATCTTCAAGGTATCAAGGATGAAAATCAAGGACAGGTATCCAGAAGTGGAGTCCTTTGATGATGCCCTTTGGGAGATAGTGAGGCAGCACTGGTAAGATTCCAAGTTCACTGCTTACCACCTGTGCAGCATGAGCAAGTTACCAGCCTCTCTGTATCTGTTTCCCAAACCATAAAACTGTGGACATAATATCTTGCAGAACTTTTGTTAGGATTAGAAATAGTACCTATGAAAATTTCCCTGTAAGGTCTTTGTCACTTGTGGAAACGCCATACATTTTAGTTCTTTGGGTTTTGTGGCAACTACTTGGTTCTGCCGTTTTAGTGTGAAAGAAGCCATAGATAATACATGAATTAATGAATATGGCTGTGGTCCAATAAAATTTTATGGACACTAAAATTGGAATTTCACATAATGTTCACTCAGGCCACAAAGTCAGAATTATCCTGATACCAAGGTTCAACAAAGATATCACAAGAAAAATAATCTCAAAATAAAGACTATATGTAACAAATAAATAGAATAAAAACAGGTAGAGGGCTAAATTTGGCCCATGGGTATAAAGGAAATGGAATGCATCAACCTTGTTTTCTAGGACTTTGCAGCTTTACAGGGATGCCCAGCATTACTCATAAAATAGTTGAATAACCATAAAATAGCACAAAAATGAATAGAAATTAAAACAATGAAAATGGGGCAGGAAACTTTTGAAGGCATAGTACGTGAGAAGATCATTCATAAAGGTCTGGTTGACCCTGAAGGCTGAAAGAGACAGGTTTTCTGTTTTTTGTCTTTCATTTGTTCAATCATTTACTTATTTATAGGATTAGGCTTTGAGCTTGGGCATCGAATAGGAAGAGACTGAAAATGGCAGAAAGAAGAGGTATTTTATGGCTATACAAAAAGCATAGAGATAAGCTTGAAAGCTTATGTGGGAAAAGGGGTAAAAGAGATGAGAGAGATAGAAAGAAAACAAGAGTGCAGCACGGGGATGATAGGTAATGGTTCAGATAGAGTAAATTAGTTAATGAAAGGTTTTAAAGTCAGTGGAGAATGGTTAACCATGGATTGAAAACTAGGGGATAATTTAAGTGTTTCTTTTGACCTCCAGTTGCATATATTCCTATTAACTCTGACAATATTATTTTCATTCTTTATATATTTATTATTTATACCTCTTTTACTAACAAAGCAAAACAAGAAATAATTGACTTGAGAGAGCTCGTGTACTTTCTTTCTTTGGGGATTACACTGAGCTGGTTTCTACATCCAGATACTTGTCTTGCCAAGTGACCCATTATCTTTTGCAAAATAATTCTGATTACAATAATTATTTGTGGTGTGCTAAAATGAACACATTTTTAAATTTTGGCTAGATGACTTTTCTTCTAATTGATATATCATCAACATACCAGGAACATCACACTTAAAATTCTAAATATTCCTATAAATCACAAACAGAACACCCAATCTGACCATAGGTGCTCTACTTCTGCCTTCTTTCTAGCTAGAAAAATCTATCCTTTCAAAAGTTGCTGTTTTGAGTTTGGTTTCTATCTAACAAGGTACTTTACCCTCAGCCCAAGAACTGAGCTAATGATCTCTGAGATGTTACCAAAACCATTTTGGAATTCCAAGTATATAATGTCAGTCTTTCCACGGTCACTATGGAAACTATATCCTAGAAAAATGTAGTCACTTATTTCTGTATGACCTATCCCTTATAAAACTAAATTGGCCATTTCTAATAAACTCAAGCTTTTAAAATTATTCCCTTACTAAGTCACTGGTAATTGTATTCATTAATATTCTTCTCATGACCAATAGCACAATTAATATAAAACCAAGGCAGAATATCAAGATGGCTCTGGTATAGGAGGAAAACCAATGGACTTGAAACTGGGGCACCTAAAATCAAACCAGATTGCCATTTACTCTCTGACCTTGTTCAAGTCACATTACCTTTCTGAGCCTCAATTTCCTCAAATGTAATATGGGGGTAATAATACCTACCTCAACAGGGTCCTTGATAATATTTGATGAAATGACAAATAACTAGCCGATTGATTCTACAAAATACATACTCCTTGTAATTGTGTCTCTACTAACTTTCTACAACTGTGCGTGATTCCTGATAAGGCAGGATAGCCTGGGTAAAGAAAATCAGTAGATAACTTCGCAAAACTCAGTTTAACCACAACTTTGGAACTCTTTCTCCCACCAAACATTTATCAGAGCTAGTAAATTGCTACAACAGAAAGAAAAAGAAAGTAATTTTCTTTTCTTCTCTCTTAGCAAGTTTCCTCTTTGGAATTGATATTGACCAGCAGATATGTATAGGTATGGAGACAACAGATATAGACAGAATTCACAAAACTGGATTCTCAGTCCTAGATATTTTCAGATTAAATGGATTTTACTTTTTTCTCTTCATTTAGACACTAAAAATCCAGAAAAATTACAAATAAACATTTGGAGCAATTTATGGTGTTATAATTATGGGACAAAGAGACCTAGGTGTGGGAGAAAACACCATTTGGGGAAATCAGTTCAGAGCTTTGGGTAATGTAATTTCCTCTTGGTAAATATTCATCTCTCAAAATACCTATCAGATTATTAATGTTGTATTTTGAAAAATCCTTCTTTTAAAAAATGGCTATTGAATATTTATGGTGAGATAAAGCATTTTAAACAAACAGTTGTAAAAGATTGCTTCAAATAGCACCAAAATACAAATATCAGAATCATAATGTTTATTTTTTGCCCATCAGATATGGGGATTCCTGTGTATAGAAGCTAGATTTCCTATTTCAAAAATGCCAGTCACTTGGACAAATAACCCAATCTGCTTGTACAGAGAAACATCTAATGTTCTCAAAAACTTTGGGGAGGAGAGTAAAGATATTATTGAAGCTTCACTGTAAGTAAAGAAAACCAAACCAAACCAACAAAAAACCAGGTAGACTGTTAGCAATTTTGATATTGTATTTTTTTTTAATTTTTCTTTTTTATAAACAAATTTTTATCCCCAGGGGTACATGTCTGTGAATCGCCAGGTTTACACACTTCACAGCACTAACCATAGCACATACCCTCCCCAGTGTCCATTACCCCACCCCCCTTTCCCGACCCCCTCCCCCCAGCAACCCTCAGTTTGTTTTGTGAGATTAAGAGTCACTTATGGTTTGTCTCCCTCCCAATCCCATCTTGTTTCTTT
>PISX010008262.1:0-83192 GCA_004024625.1 Mellivora capensis | reverse complement strand
CTATGGAAAGAACCTAGATGTCCATCAACAGATGAATGGATAAAGAAGAGGTGGTATATATACACAATGGAATACTATGCAGCCATCAAAAGAAATGAAATCTTGCCATTTGCAACAACGTGGATGGAACTAGAGGGTATCATGCTTAGTGAAATAAGTCAATCGGAGAAAGACAACTATCATATGATCTCCCTGATATGAGGAATTGGAGATGCAACATGGGGGTTGGGGGAATAGCAAAAGAAGAAAAGAAACAAGATGGGATTGGGAGGGAGACAAACCATAAGTGACTCTTAATCTCACAAAACAAACTAAGGGTTGCTGGGGGCGAGGGGGATCGGGAAAGGGGGGTGGGATAATGTGGGTAATGTGGTAATTGGGGAGGGTATGTGCTATGGTTAGTGCTGTGAATTGTGTAATCCTGGCGATTCACAGACATGTACCCCTGGGGATAAAAATACATTATATGTTTATAAAAAATAAAAAAATTAAAAAACAAAAGTTAAAAATAGAACTACTCTATGATCCAGCAATTAGACTATTGTGTATTTACCCAATGGAATATTAATTTGAAGGGATACATTCACCCTGATATTTATAGCACCATTGTCAACAATAGCCAAATTACTGAAAGAGCCCAAATGTCTACAAACTGATGAATCGATAAAGAAGATGTGGTACATACATACACAGTGGAATATTACTCAGCCATTAAAAGGAAGGAAATCTTGTCATTTGCAGGGACATGGATGGAACTAGAGTACTATGCTAAGTGAAATAAGTCAGAGTAAGACAAATACCATATGATTTCACTCACATGTAGAATTTAAGAAGCAAAACAAATGAATACAGGGGAGGGGAAAAAAAGAGAGGAAAACCAAGAAACAGACCCTTAACTACAGAGAACAAACTGATGGTTACCAGAGGGGAGGAGGGCGGGGGATGGGTTGACTATAGGATGGGGATTAAGGAGTGCACCTGTGATGAGCGGCAGGTGTTGTATGTAATGTTAAATCATTAAATTCTACACCTGAAACTAAATTTACACTGTATGTTAACTAACTGGAATTTAAATAAAAACTTGGAAAGAAAATATTTACTGCTTGAATACTGAGCTTACTGATCAAATGAACTTCCTTCAAGAAATAGAAATACATCTTGATATTAAGAGTAATGCTTATTTAGAAAGGGAAGTGAATTTAAAATTTTTGCTATTTAAGGACCTCTAAAAATTGTTGCACATTTCCTTAAAAATAAGAATGACTCAGCTTAAATTTAGAACATCATCTGTCTATAGATGGTTTTAGTTGTTTGATTTTATCAGTAGTCCTTGAAACAAAAGCACTAATGAACCATATGCAGTCCACACATAACTCATGTACTTACTTATATTCAACAAAATTTAAAGCAATGATTGTAATTTTAGTCTCCAGGGTTTCCTAAACCCTTATCCAACCAAGTGTCAGCATTCTGAGCTGTGTTCTGCATAGGGCTCTGCTATTCAACCAGTATGAATCAATTTTGCTTAATGACTCTGTCTTTCCTTGTGCTTTGAACAGATATTTTCCCACAGAAGGTGACAGATTGATGACTTGCAAAAATCTGAGATTATTCTCCAGTGCTCTCTCAATGAAGGAGAACAAAATATTACAATATGTAGTATTAGATTAATTACATGTGAGTCATTCTTAACTTGCTTCTCGCTTTCTTACTGAAGAGAAAGATGACGGAATTTTAAAGAATGTCTAACACCTGAGCCGTCTGTCATTTTGATACTAATGAAGGATAAGGGGACAAAAATAATCAGGCACCTAATTTAATCCTGTTTAGACATATAATTTCTTCATTTTACAGATGAGTGAATGGTGGTTCCACAGGCTAAAAGCCCAGTCTGGAGTCACACAGTTGCAAGCAGCTGAGTTAAAAAATTGCATTTGATTTCTAAGAGTCCAACACTTACCCTTTTCCATGATGTTGTTGTTGCCCCCTCGCCCTTTCTCTTTTCAAAATGAGGTAGATCATAATTTGCAGATGTCCTGTGGAAACTGCATTGCAGTGTCACCTAGTACAAATTATCTGATCCATCTTTCAGCAAAGATTTTTTTTAAAGATTTTATTTATTTGAGAGAGAGAGAGAGAGAGAGGATGAGAGCGAGTGAGCACGAGAGGGGGAAGTTCAGAGGGAAAAGCAGATCCCCTGCTGAGCAGGGAGTCCAGTGCGGGACTCAATCTTGGGACTCCAGGATCATGACCTAAGCTGAAGGCAGTCGCTCAACCAACTGAGCCATCCAGGCACCCGTTAGTCACTAGTCATCAGTTAGCAAGCACATTCCTTCTGAGGTCCCTTTTAGTTTTATGAGGGATCTGCTATGATAGCGAAGTTGGAGAGTGTCCCCCTCACTGGCCAGATTCATGAAATCTATAGGAAGCAGAAACATAGAGGAGAAAATGGTAGAACATCAGTAGAGACATATGCATCCACCTTACCTAGGGCCACTTATCCTGCTAGGGATAGAAGTGGTCTCGAAATCCTCATAGATGTCCCTGACAACACGGTGCAGCCTCTAATTAGGGTCTGCTACAATTCGTTGTTATGGATAAACTCTGCTCTTCCTATTAGAATTCAAATTTAGTAAGTTTTTAGATGGCTTCTGTCTAGGAGGATATAGGAAGGTATATAAAGACAATATGCTAAAGGCATATTTTATTATTAAAATATCCATTATCCCAGGTCTGAGTGCCCAGATTCTACTGTTCCTGTGTAGAATGTGCTCTGAGTAGAAGTTCCATTTATAAAGACATCTGATGTTCTGTATTTTTATAGCACAATTTACATCCTCTGCACACTTTGAACCATGCATCATTATTTTCATGGGTCCCTTGGTGCTGCTAGCATATTTCATTAGTGGAAGTTCACAGACATCACCTGAGACATCCCTGATTTATTAGGATCCATGTGCTGTCTATAAAATGCTCCCTTTATTTCATGGGCCTGGCTTCTTCGAGGTAGAAGCATCTGCTTCCAGTTCCTTATTCTTCAAAGCCTCTTAAGGATGCAAAAATAGTGTATAATAATTTGGCAGCCCTTCGGTAGGTCTCTGACCCCTGATCTTAAAGAAAATCTCCACCAACTACTCTTCCCTAATGAAAAATCACAGCAAAGCTCTTCTGTAAAATAATGGACGATTACCACTAAATATATATATTATGAATAAATGAATTTAAAGAATGCATTTTCATCACTACTCATAATTTCTTAGACCCTGCACTGTCTCCTTCTCTGACCCAAGATCTTGACTTTTCTTTATGATGCCCAATCAACATTTAGTCTTTCATTAAATAATTCTCAAGGACCACGCTATGGGCTAGAGCCACTTCCTTAGTGTACAATGCAATGCTCATGCATTTGCTTGTTTACACACCTGTGTCCATCCTGCACTCCTTACCCCATCCATTGCCTGGTGCATTGCAGGCCCTTTCACACCTACAGCAGTTGCTTAAAGGATAAAAGCTTAATTCTACCTGGAGAATGGAAAGGCTTCCCTATGGAAATGGCTTTTGAGAGGAGTCATGAGAGAAGAGCAGAAAAGGAATTGTTTGAGAATGAGGGGTAGCATGAACCAAGAGCTTGCAGTCTGGTACAGCTGGGGCATTCTGAGAACTTATGAATAGTTGGGAATGGCATCTGAACACCAGAACAAGGAAGAGGTGATCACTAGAATTTTGTGTGTTTTGACACTTCGTGATGGTTGATGGGTAGAGACGTGGCAGGCAGAGGTGAACTGGAAATGCCTTTTGACAGTTTCTTCTACAAGGACTCTCATAAGATTTTAGCAGACAAAATGCTGCTAGGACAGGAAGATATTTAAGTGGTTTATTAACTGGATGACCCACGGAGTTCTGCTTTACAGAAATGCCTCATTGGGAGTTTCACATCTTGGGAATGCCAAAAAACTGTCCTTAGTCCCTACGTAGCAACGTGTAACTGTAGGGCGGGGAATAGGGAGCTTATGGTCCAGTTCAGTGTTTCTAATCTTACAGGACAATATTTAATAAAGATAAGAAGGAACAGGCTGCACAGATACACAGTAAAGAAAAGCTGCGCAGATGGAAAATCTGGCTTAGTGACAGCCAATAGGAAAGACTTTGGAATTCTACTGAAATTAAGTTGAATGAGTCAACAGAGGCATTCTGAAAGGGTGACTGCATTTCTAGAAACTCATTTATTTAGAAAGAGAAGAAGAGAAATGAAATAGTTACCTCTGTACGTGTGTGTATGTCACACCATGCAGCGTTTTTCTCTCCGCCATATTCTAACTTGCATGTATCAGTGTACATTCAGCTTTGGGTACCACAATTGAAAATGGATGACAGACCTACCAGAGTAGTCTCAGAATGATTCTGAGAGGAACAGACTCAGAATCACATTCGTTTATGAGAAAGAAGGGCAGACTGGAGGCTGAGCTGGCTGAAATGCCGGTCTCCCTGCACCAATGTGAGTGATCACCTCTCAGTCAGGAGATGTGTGAAGCCTCCCACTTAACTCTACTGACCCATTTTTAGGAGAACCTCAGGACCAAGCTGCAAACACCTGAATGACAGGCATCTCACTGGTGTGGAGAGATGTACATAGAGGGTTTCAAGAGATGGAAGCAAAGCCAGTACTTGAGACTAGATACAATGCTCAGTAAGATGGGGGTTGAGGTTTACTAAAAATAACTCTTTTCCAAAACACATCAGTTAGTCTCTCAAGATGCTAAAGAAGTATATATATATTCCAAATCACAAAAAGTGAGGAATTGTGGGCTATCACCTAGATTGAACTAGGACTGGTCTCTGATCCAAATGCTGCGTTATTTCCTCACGTAAGGAGTCTGAAGCTGTGTTACAATTTCTGTGGAACATACTTCACCTGCTTATTTGTTTAAGAGAATCATTTGGGGTGTCTGGGTGACTCAGTTAAGCATCTGACTCTTGATTTTGGCTCAGGTCATGATTTCAGGGGCGCGAAATCGAGCCCTGAGCTAGGATCCACACTGGGCGTGGAGCCTGCTTGAGATTCTCTCCCTCTCACTCTGCCCCTCCCTGCTCACACACACACTCTCTCTCTGAAAAAAATCATTTAAAAATGATAAAGTTTTATACAGATGATGACATACATCCTATAAATGTTGGCTACCAAAGCAGGAAAATTGGTATTGGCCCAAACCTAAAATGCTGGACTATTTATGCTGTGACATTTTGTATTCTCATTCAAGAGACACTGGGAATGCTAATGCAGTCTATTATTTAAAATCAGGCCATACATATCATAAAACAAATTGTCCTATTCCATAATCCCAAAGAAAAATGGCCCATCAATATTACAATGATGCCACAGGAGGACATATTTCAGGATGAATTTGCTATAATTCATTAGCCTATTTCTTGGATAATTTTGAAAAATTCTTGGAGAATGGGCAGAGTAATCTGCAGACACAATTTTCAGTGATTTGATTCATACACTGAGTGGAAGCCAACTAATAAGCATGTGGGAAGCTTTATGAGAGAGCTCCCCAGTAGATCATTAGCTCTTCTCTTTTTAAAGAACCTTCTAAGAGCCTTAAAAGAGCAACATACTAGATAGGTAAAGGGCTGCAACTTAATAAGATCGATGGAAAGTAGAAATCTGCATCAGCAGTTAATTCTGTATTCAACTAAAAATGATACAAAATTTTATCTTAGTACATGCAGTAATTGCATTTAGAAATCTACATTTAAGAAAATCAGAGGCGGAACATTCTATGAGAATTTTAGGATTTCAATGACCCTTCCTTTCCTCTGAGCTTCTCACCAAGAGAGGAGACACATAGGATGAAAAGGAAAATGGGAAACAATTCATCATTTTATTTATTTGAGCAAACAGCTGCAAGCTTCCAGCCTAGTGTTTTGATAAAAGGTGAATGTGGAAGGTCAATTTTAGGACAGGAGGCAGAAATGTACTTCTTGCTTCTTTCCTTCCTGGCATTCATCTTACTACTCCTGTCTCCTAAAATATTTGCTCTTCCAACCTACAGCTGAGACAGGTTCTCTCCCCCTTATTTCAAGGGAGAGTCTCTGCAAAGCACATCACTATATGATTAGAAACAACACAGGCCTAAAGTAAGAATAAGTGTATGTGCATTCAAGAAGCAGGCGGGGGTGGCTCTCATATGTGAAGGGCAGTGGGAGTGGAGATGGCTGCAGAGCAAAGAGGCTCTAACCCTCATTTCAAGCCAACAGCATCTCAGGAAGCCGAAGGAGACAGCAGGCCCATTACACAAACAGGCCCACTGCACAAAAGCCATGACTTGAACACAGTGACACCATCCTGGAACAGAATGGAGACAGTGCATCTTGGCTATGCCAACCAATTTCTTGGGGGGGAAGAAATAGAAAAGGAGTAAAGGGAGAGAACTTCTAGTTCTGGATATACCATAGTCTGAAAACCTTCCTTATGTCATACTTGATGAAATATAACAGAAGTTATTTTAGATGCACATGCCAGAAATGAAGAGGAAATTAAGAACAGAGTAATAAGCCTGTGACTGAACGCTGTGATTGCCATCGGATTGGGCAGGAAGGGAAGAAGGGATGAGACAGGAAATACAACTATGGAATTGAAAGAGAGTAATAGCTGAGTCTCCAGCATGAACCTTTGTTCTAGAAGGACTTTCACTAAAGATATTAAGTAGAAAGATCCCACCTGGAGGCCCAGTGACCGGACAAGTGAGATCTCTGTACTTGTCAGGGCTTTGGGTAGGAAAATCAAGTCCCTGCTAAGGTAGCCATCCCAGGTCTCATCTCCTGTGGATTTGAGGTTGGAATTTATGCCATTTACTTTGGCATGGAAAGCCTTCGAACTTGTAAATTAATGTAAAATTGGTTTCTTGGTGATATTCCATGGATTCCTGGTAGAAAAAATTAATTCACACACTTAAACCATAAGGGACTATCACAGATAAAACAAGTCCTGCCTATTATAAAGATAAAATTTGAAATTACAAAACATACACCAGCATGTTTTCCACCACTAGTCAGTCAGCAGGCAGAACAAACAGCAAGATTAGAGTACCAATAAATGGAGATAGCAGAAAAGTGATCTAAAATCTGAAGATTTATATAAGTATGTTGACATAATTAAAGAAAAAAGACTCAAAATCCTATTTAAAAAGAAGAGACTATTTTAAAAGAAATGTCTGAAAAACACATAAATTCTAGAAGTAAAAATAGAAAAAGTAAAGATTTAAAAAATTAATGGATACATTTAAAAGCAGATTATAGATAGTAAAAAAGAAAAACCCATAAACTACAAGATATCTAAAAAAATACCCAAATGCAGCCCAAGTTTATAAAGTGATGGAAAATGTGACAGGTTACTACATATGGAGGCAGAAAGAAAAGATCCAATATATATCTAAGACTTAAAGAAATAGGGAAAAAAGAAGGGAAGAAGAGAGAATATGTGAAGTGAAAACGGCTGAGAATATGCTCAAATTGGTAAAAGAATTCTCAGATGTAAGAAGTACAATGAGTCCTAAAGAAGACAAATGACAATGAATACATGTTTAGTCATATCATAAGGAAATACCAGAAAGACAAATTAAAAATAAAAACCAAAGGGAAAAGATACTACTTATAGGGGAACCACGATTCAAGCAGAATTTCTCAATCTCACCACCATGTGCGACCAGACAATTCTGTGTTGTGGGGGGCTGCTGTGTGCCTTGTAGGCTGTTCCGCAGCATCCCTGGACTCTGTCCACTAGAGCTAGGAGCACCCTCCCCTCAGCTGTGACAACCAAAAACGTCTCCAGACATCCCCGAACACCCCTGCTGGGCAACACTGCCCCTGGTTAAGAACCACTAACAGACTGATGATGGAATCCTCAGTAGCAACATGAGAAGACAGAAGGCACTGGAATAATATTTTTCAAAATGTCTATGGAAGAAAACTACTAATGTAGACTTGTATACTAGGTTAAACTGTAATTCAAGAGCAAGGGTAAAATCTTATTATTTTCAGAAAAAGATTACAGAATATGCTGAAACTTACTGAAAAAAAAATGCAATGGATATTCTTTAGGAAGTAGAAATATTAAACCCAAAAGGATGGAATGGGATGCAAAACACAATGGTGATGAAGAGATTAATAAACATGTGAGTCAAAGTAAATAAACACTGACTATATTAAAAATGACTAATTTGAGAAGTCGTAAAATAGGAGGGATGTAAAATACAGACAGTGATAAAACATTTAAGATGAGAGGGGGATGGACATTCGTGCTTTCCAAGATCTCTGAGTCATACAGGAGAAAGGCAAAGATACTCAGTATGACCTCAGGGTAGGGATGATTTCTTAAATTTGATACACCCACACAAAACAAAATATAAAGGACATGACTGATAAATATCAAGTACTATCTCATGAAGTTTAAAATAAGCATATTTCATAACTCAACAACTTCAACCTTCGGTGTCTGGACCAGAGATAGTCATACTCATACGTACCAAGAGACAGGGGCAAGGAAATTTACTTCAGTACTATTACATCAGCAAATAAAGGAGCAACAAACTAACCTTCTACCTGTAAGGAAATCAGTAATTTACAGACAGCTCATTATTCCAAGGAAATACCATATAGCTGTTAAAATGAATTCTACTGATTTACAAACACGTACCTTTGTTACTTTGGGTAGAAGAGCAACGTGATGAGAATGACTTCTTGTTATATTCGTAATACTATAATTCTTTCATAAAAAGAGAGCTACAATATGGCAAAAACTTAACACGTACTTTTCTCTCAAGAATGGATATCTAGGAGGGGTGCCTGGGTGGCGCAGTCGGTTAAGCATGGGGCTCTTGGTTTCGGCTCAGGTCATGATCTCAGGATCATGGGATCCATCACGGAGCCTGCTTGAGAGAGTCTCCCCCTCCCTACCCATCCCACTTGTGTTCTATGTCTCCCTCTAAAATAAATAAATCTTAAGAAAAAAAGAAAGAATGCATACCCAGGTAACTTTAAGTGGAGATTAATAATTACTATTTGTGTTTTTCTGTATATTTCAAATGTTTCATTAGCCATTTGGCCAGAAAAAAGAGGAGTACAAAGGTTTTCTTTTCTTTGGCATCCTCGTAGCATCCCAAGGTGGAGTTAGGGGTATGCCAAGGGCCATTAGTGTGCTTCCTCTCACCAAAAGTTTCACTCCCAGAAAACAATGAAACTATCCCTTAATAGCTTGATTTTTTTCTTTTAGAACAAAATGTAGGTGGCAGTGATTTGGGACTGTAGATGCTTTCTATTAATTTGATTAACTACTTAAGACAATTTTTCCTATATTATTTTAAAATGTCATCACCGTATATAGCAATAATGATGACAGAGAAGATAATAAAGCCATTTTCTGCTTCGTTCTTAATGGACATACAAAGCACTTTCATAAAACTATTCTCATATCCTTCAACAGATACATGATTTAGGGGAGTAGATTGGTTTCCATCTTTTCGATGGATAAAAGGTCCCACAGAGTGTCTGCTTTCCTAGACCAGAAGGAACATGCAAGGTGATATGGGCCAATCCCTTCAACTACCAAGTTGGAGTACTATTTATTCTGCCAAACCCCCACCATTGTGGAAGGGATCACAAGAGGATATAATGTGTATGAAAGCCCTGCGGGAATGGAAAACCCTCTGCAAACGTATGGCTATGTTGTAATTTTAATTAGTGCCTTTAGTACTCCCTTTAATAAAACCCTTTCCTAAAACATATAAACTTAATATTAGGCAGACTCAGAACTCTTAGGATATACTTTAGGTGAATGATTTGTAATGAGAAAAAAAAATGTAAATTGCATCTATAGCATGATTTTTAATATTAAAAAATAGGTAAAGACAAAATTCTGAGAAGAAATATAATAAAATACCACCATTTGTCTTTGGGTAATTTTTTAAAATATATTTTTATTTCTCTTTTTCTTTTCTTTTCTTTTCTTTCTTTCTTTAAGATTTTATTTATTTATTTGAGAGAATGTGAATGAGCATGAGCTGGTATTTATCCAAGTAGCTGACTCTCAGGAGGTTTTGCAAATAAATAAATAAATAAGAATATATAAATATTTGTATGGATAAATACACACACACACATATACACATACATACACACACACTATATATACACGTATATGTATGTATATATATATATTTTGTCGCCACCTGCTGGCAGTCCTGTTCTACTGGGACTGTCTTCCATCCAGGTGAAATGAACTTCTATGCTAGAAATATGCTAGAATAGAAACTGCTATCTCATCTGTGTTTCAGTCATAATAATGGCAAAGTTGGTTGAATTAAGTTTTTTTTTTCCTGGCTAGGCCAGGCTTTATACTAGGCATTTGATTTCTCACAGTATCCAGAAGTATGAACCTTGAATGAAACTGTTTTTATGTAGCACACTCGAAGCACAGAGAGGTTATACCATTTCCCTGAAGCCACACAGTGAAGGACAGAGCTGAGCTACAAACCTAGAAAGTGGCAAATTCCTGCTGGTGCTGCTTCCAACTGCAGGACAAACACCTGTGCTCAATCTGGAGTGTGAAAGCACCATTCACGGTGAAAATATTTATTAGAGAAGCATGACGGGGCCGTGGAGAAGCAGTGAAATGCAAGTCAGATGTCGTGGGGATTCACATACCCCTCACTTCCTTATGGCCTCCCTGCGATGCCAAGCAGACACCACCCCAGAGGGAGCCTCCCCTTCCTCTGTACCTCATTCCTTGTTTTTCAAATTTTTACCTCTGAATGAAATGAGATCATTAAAAATAGAATAACCTGAGTTTTATCATCTTTTGTCCCCTGCAGACCTGTCATCTTTAAGTTGTGACTCAAAGTGCTGCCTTCAGGTTTGCCGAAGATAAACACACCAATGTCTATTCAACGGACCAGACCACCCAGGCGCCCCCCACAGATGCCTATGTAAATGTGCTTTTTGCATCTTTAAGTATAAAGCTATTTTCCACTGCATTGCCCAGTGTCGGCTGTTGGAGGCCTAATTTGACAAATTACTCTAACTCCAGAAACACACTGTTTCCACAGGAGAATATGCTCGCTCTCTGCTGTCAGGAAACAAGAGCATAAAGTTCTCTCCGGCTCTGGTGTCCAGCAAAAGTAATTTAGTGTTCAGTGGAGCCCATCTCCATGGTGCATGGTGGCGTCCCCTCCCTTGAGGTTCCCAATGCTTCCTTCCCTCCCAGGACCACTCACCCTTCTTTGCAGGTGTAAGTGACAGTGTTCCCAAAAGTGAAGTTCCTCCCTGTGATGACCGCGTCTTTGATGGCTGGCGGCTCTCCACAGACAACGAGATGGCAGGTAGGTGGCGCTCTGTCCCAGCTGCCTGAGGCCAAGCATTCAAGGACGGAAGGGCCCTGTAAGCTGGGAAAGAATGGCTATTATTCACTGCCGTGGAGATGATTATATACAAAGAAGGGAAACCAGAGCGCTTCCACCACCGAATGGGCTAAAACAACATCACAATGGCTGCAAAATAAAATGGGCTCCCTGGTGCTGGAGTAGGGCCCTCAGACCTCGCCAAGAGATTACGTGGATGAGAAGGGGTTAATAGGCTGGTTGGGATCCAGCCATAATAGAGACAGACACCCAGGAAGTCAGGGTAACTGAAGTCAAAGGACACTGTCCTTGTCCTGAGCCTGGGTATGTGCGCTGTTGCTCCGGACTCTACCTCTGGTCTTCCTTTGATTTCGCAAACCTCACATCCCAATGGCGTCTCTTATCCACCTTTGTTTGCCCACCTGAATCTGGGTGTATCCCCTGACTTTCTACTCACTGGATCTGTTTCACTTCAGATCCCACTGGCCAAATTTCTGACTGCAGCCTCGCCCTACTGTCCCTTCTGTTGGAACACACACATACACCCCCATGCATAACACTGATCGAATCAACCTGTTACAGTATTAAGAACTTGGGCTGCGACATGCTTTTGTAACATCCCGTGCAATGTTCCGTATAAGTGTGATAAGTTATGTTAAAAAAAAAAAATCCAGATACTATGTTATGCCTCCGAAACACTTTTTTTGCTTTCATGTTTAATGACTGAATGTTTATAGTGACTCACTAGAGCTCCCAGAGTCAAAGTTAGGTAGACTGTTTCCCTAGGTATTCCCAGCATATAAACTAGTCCTCACAAAGCATGCAAATCTGAGACTATCCTTTACATTGAGAAACTTGTGTCTAAAGTCAGCTAGTTATATACAAATGAAACCTATGGACTAAATAATGAGTAATGGGGTATTTTAGGAAGCTTGTGGTGTCTATGGACTTTACCTGTATCCGCTCTCACATGAATATGATGCAGTAGAAAGGTAGGTAAGCCCACTCAAAATATATTTCCCATTATTTATGCTTTCAGGGCTAGAACACTTGACCAGTTCACACACAGGAAGAGAATGACTCCAAGAACCGCTAGCAAGACAGGATGATTCTTTATCACCATTCAGCATATATCCTTTATTACACCTAAAGAGGATAAAGGGAGATTATGGAATATAATTTGCTTTATTTTGCATAATTTTATCAGTACCAAAACCTTTAAAAATACTGAAAATTTACACTTTATAATTTATTGGAAGTGTTCTTTCTTTTCTACTGAAATAATGCTTTAAAATTATTTCCAAGGTTGAATAATGTACATCTCCCCCACAGGGAACCTTGCTGAGTGACAAGTAGAAAAATGAAGAGTTTGGCTTGTCCCCAGTTTACATCATGGATTAGTAGCTGCAAACAGAAAATTCCTAGTTTGAGAATGGTCTGGTTTAGTATGAGTGCTTGAGCCAAAGCTCCAGCTTATAACCAGGAACATTCCTTAGCTTGCAGGGCCTTCCTCCATGGCATGGGTCCTCAAGGATGCTGGTCACAATGATAAGTTACTTGTCAAGGGATTTAAGGATTCTAGATAGGAATGCTACCATTAGGATACTGAACTTGATTCCTTCGCACTACACACAATCCAATTAATTCCATATTAATTAAAAAACATCCTCTGGGATTCTTCTTCTACCTTTCTTTCAGTTTTAGGTCACAGACGGCACATCACCAACAATTTCTACAATGTAGTGTTAATCTTACACACTTACCTATATGTTATTTTACTGCCATAGGTAAATGCTGACCCATCAATGCCACCATTTTCTGGAACAGCAGGTACACCACAGTAAACAGCTAGAAGGTGCAAAAACAAAGGGAGCGTTGCTTTTTTCGCCAGTGTGTATAAAAATCTCTAAAAGCTCAAGGGCAGCTCTAAGTTCTCTTGTCACGTTTAAAGATGAGCTCAATAGATGGGTTTTAAATACAAAGAATACTGATACAACCTAACACATGACACGTCTATACCTTAAATTTCTAGTATTGCCAAACACCATGAACCTGGGGGAATTTATGAAACATACCTTCGCAATATGGTAACAGATGACTCCATTCTCCAGACTCCAAACATGTGATTTTGGTTACTCCCAACAGCTGGTATCCTTCCTCACACGAGAATGTGACTTGGGCGCCCAGTGTATAAACCTCACCAGAAGAGTGGCCATTTTCTGGATTTCCCGGAGCCTTACATTTTATAGGTTCTTGAAAGAGAGAAAAAGTTTGTGTGGGACAATGAGTGGTGTTCACACAACCACGCAGGGTCTCACGACAAAAAAATTTCACTACAGGGGCGCCTGGGTGGCTCAGTGGGTTAAAGCCTCTGCCTTCGGCTCAGGTCATGATCCCAGGACCTGGGATCGAGCCCCACATCGGGCTCTCTGCTCAGCGGGGAGCCTGCTTCCTCCTCTCTCTCTGCCTGCCTCTCTGCCTACTTGTGATCTCTATCTGTCAAATGAATAAATAAAATATTAAAAAAAATTTCACTATAGTTAAAGTACCAGCTAAATCATCAGGGGGCGGGGAGCTTTTGAAGGGAGATATGGAAAAGACTGGAGTACACTGGACATTAGATGAGAACATACATTTAATAGGCATTTAAACGATAATATTTTGAAATACAGTGACTAACAAAAATATACAAAATTTATTTGGCTAAAAGGGAGTTGTTTATTGGGAAGTCGTGTGGTACCAGGAGTTTATTAGAAGAACTTTAGCTCCTCCTACCTCTCCTGACTTCATGCCTACCTTTTTTTTTTTTTTAAAGATTTTATTTATTTATTTGACAGAGAGAGATCACAAGTAGGCAGAGAGGCAGGCAGAGAGAGAGAGGAGGAAGCAGACTCCCCACCAAGCAGAGAGCCCAATGCGGGACTTGATCCCAAGACCCTGAGACCATGACCTGAGCCGAAGGCAGTGGCCTAACCCACTGAGCCACCCAGGCGCCCCCATGCCTACCTTTCTAAAAGAAACTGGCTTTCTATCAAATTGAGCTAAAGGCAGTCCCCTAGACAGATGTGAGAAAAATCCCCAGCCTCCCTTTCCAAACAGACTATGGATCAGAAATCCTTTCTATGTACGAATTTGGGGTTGGTCACCATTTCTAGGAAGAGAAGTAAGTTAAAGGGATATTAACGACTAGACTTGGATAGGAGTAAATATAATACTTGAATCATCAAGAAGGGAAGATATGTTGATTCAATCTTTCTGAAGGTCATTCTGGCCGTGTAAGTCAAGGACTTTATTTGTATTTATTTTTTAATTTTTTTATTTGGGGGGGAGGGGCAGAGAGAGAATCTTAAGCAGGCTCCACACCCAGCACGGAGCCTGATGCTGGGCTCAGTCTCAGGACCCTGAGATCATGACCTGAGCCAAAATCAAGAGCCAGATATTTAATGTACTGAGCCACCCAGGCACCCCAGAAGTCAAAGACTTTAACTTAAAAAAAAAAGTATTTATTTCAGAGAGAGAGAGAGAGAGCACGCACAAGTTGGGGGAGGTGCAGAAGGAGAGAGAAAGAGAGAAAATCTCCAGCACACTCCGTGCTGAGTGTGGAGTCTGAAGCAGGTCTCGACACTGCAACCCTAAGATCATCACTGAACTGAAATTAAGAGTTGGATGCTTAACAGACTGTGCCACCCAGGTGCCCTGCAAGTTGAGAACTTTAAATGAATCCTCTCAAAGAGTAAATGCCATTATAAGACTTGATTTTGAGACTTTGTCTTTACTTTCTATTTTCTGGGAGTTGGGCCTGGATTACCAAAGTTATGATAAAATCCAGAGATGTGATAAGGGAACATGTCAACTTTTTTCAATAATGAAATTCTGTGTGGCTGAGGCAGAGGAAACATACTGATGGTGAAGTTGCTCTGTCTTCTTTGCTCTGACTATGGCCATAGAGGCCGGTGAGGATATTTCTAAATCCCCTCTGTTATCCCTGTACTATGCAGATGTTGCTTCAACATTCTGGTGGTATGGTTGGCTCTCCGTTTTATTTTCCAGAGATTGGGAAGTTGGGAGAGGTACAAGGCTCATTTAAAGCTCCTTTAGTGGTTACTTGTATGTCTTTTTTTTTTAAAGATAGTTTTTCTCTTCTAAGTCTTCCAAGTCTTTGGACTTGGAAATACTGTTGTATTTTTAAGTAACATACATTTGAAATATATACTTAAATAAAAAAAAATTAATAAGCTTCCCAATTATACACATACTAGTTACCTGCACAGTTTTTACCATCTCCTGTGTGGGGTGGGATACATGAGCAAATGTAGGATCCATTTGTATTCAGGCAGGAAGCATACTCACTACAATCTGACCCAACTGCGCATTCATCAACGTCTAAAATGAAGATAGCTTACAGGTAGTGAAGATGATTGATTTTTTTCTTATATATCAAATACTCTTTTACTCGTAAATCATTACATATTGCTTAATGCATAACACTATCAATACTTTTATAGAGTGAAAATATACTAAATATAGTAGTCATGATCACATTGCAGACACACAATAAAAGCTGTTATTCCCCCACGTTAGAGGTGGTAAGTACAAGAACAGAGATAGATGGAAACAGTCTCAATATTGAGCCTGATAGCAATTCCAGATATTTCTGGCATGTCTCGGGACAGCTGCTTTGTCACTGTGGCTTGCCCAGGGCTTACTGGGATGAGATGACGTAACAAAGGAATGTCACAAGAAAGCCTCTGGAATTCGGGAAGACTGTCTCCCAGGGAGCTAGAATGAACCCAGATGGTATTGCCAAGATTTATCTTACCAAGGCACGAGGGTGCGATGCCATTCCAGCTTCCGTTATCTGTACAGAACATCCTCGAGTCACCCAGCAAATAGTAGCCATTGTTGCACTGGTAGGTCACTGTGCTGCCAGCATGGAAATCCTCAGCTGAATAAAAGCCATTCTCCAGAGGGGGCGGCACCCCGCAGCGGATGCCTGTAAGGGGGCCGGGAAGAGCACAGCTACGTGAGGAGCGAAATGCTTGACGCACATCTTGTCTGTATTAAGCTAGTGGTTCAGTTAAGTGGGACTTTCTCGTTGCTCATAAACACAAATGCAGAGCCCTGGGGGTGGGAGGAGAGTGGGGGCGGGGGGCAGGCTTTAGCCAAACTTGTGCCCTTGGCATCCAGTAGACCTTCTGGCTCACGAGCGGGCATGCCATTCATTAATGAAAAAACAAAACATTTATGAAGGTCCCGCTAGACACTGTCACAGGTGCTGAAGTTAGTGACGAACCAAGGAGACGAACTCCTGCCTTGCGGAGCCTACTCTCTAGCGGGAGTACAGAAACAAGCCACAGAGAAACACACAGGTTGGTGAGGACAGGTGCTATGGAGGAACTTCGCTGATTGCTCCACCTAATGAAGCAGTTGGCTTCCCGTCAACCCTCACTTTGTATTTCCCCACTTTGCTTTATTTTTCTCCAAAGCCCTTACTTCTGGCCCTTGTTCTTCTTCACTATAAATAAACCATATTTACTATTTATTTACTATAAATAAAACGTATTTCCTGTCTCTCCCATTTCAGTGTAAACTCCATAAAAGAGACCTTCTCCCAGCTGTTGCATCGCTAGGACACAGATCGTTGTCTAGCACATAGTACGTGGTTTAAAATCCCTGAGTAAATAAATGACTGGATGCATCCAACTCAAGAGATCTTTTCCCTTTTCCCACCCAGTCATAACCTACCTCTGTTGGGGCTCCAGCTCCCAGCTCTGTCTTCCCTTCCCATCCCGTTCCCTGTCCTGCCCGGGGGGCAGCCACAGGGCTGGTCCCTTCATCGCCCATTTCCCTCACAAAGAGTGAATTATTCCATGAATATCTACTGTGTTTATGACTGTGGTGTATTCAGCTTTTATCTAGCATTCCTGAAAAGTCTCCCTGTGCTCCAACATCAGTCAGGAGCTACTGAAAGGCCGTCCACAAAGGCAGCTCACGTTCACAGTGGGGGAGTGGTTGTGTCCACTGTCCTTGATTCAGACAGTACTGCACAGGGTTCCCAACCATCTGGAAGCCTGGATCGCAGAACACAGTGACTTTGGAGCCTGGCTTTAAGTCGGCCGATGCGGTTCGCAGATGAGGTACTGATCCTTCTAAAGGTGGGCAATCTGCGGGCAGAGAGCACAGGCACACGGCTTGTCAGTACCCTCGTGGCAGCGTCGCCAGGTCAAGTGTCTCAAATCACGTGTTGTGCCAGCCTCTGAGAGCCATGCTACTGCTACTAAGCCACACATGCTACAAGGTGACAAGTGACCAGATTACTGGCAAGCAAAGCGACTAAAAAAACAAACCCTATTTGAGTCCACCACTTTCCCTCTTGCCACAAAAGTCAGCTGAAGTTTTTAAGGAAAAAGTGGTATTTTAGAAGTATTAATGAAATGTACTTGTAAGTTATCAAAACCCCTGAATTCTAGGACAGATTTAGAAACCTCTTCATGGGGTGCCCGGGTGGCTCAGTGGGTTAAAGCCTCTGCCTTAGGCTCAGGTCATGGATCCAGGGTCCTGGGATCGAGCCCTGCATCAGGCCCTCTGCTCAGCGGGGACCCTGCTTCCCCTCTTCTCTCTGCCTGCTTCTCTGCCTACTTGTGATCTCTGTCTACTCGTCATCTCTGTCTGTCGAAAAAAAAAAAAAAAAAAGAAACCTCTTCATATACATTGAGTTTTATGACCATTCAGAGCTGGATTAGGCAGTGTGTAGGCTGTCATGGCCACTGCTTTCTCTCTGTGCCATCTGTCCCTAGATGGCTGCTAGGAAGTTACGAGTGCCCATCTCACACAGGACAGGCTTTGGTGGCATTTGAAAAATTAACCATATCCTTCCTCTAACCCTATTTTCCTAATCTTATTTTACCGTCGCCAAGTTTTCTCCACAGTGAATTCCGTACTCTCCAATATAGCATGTGTTTAAGTATTAAAAAAATAAATCCTTTGGATAAAGGTAGAGTAAGGGTGAATTACTAGCTAAACAAGAGACTGACAGGCACACGCTACTTGACCAACGGTGCATTTTGAGTCATCTCCTTTTGCAGGAAAATCTTGGGAAGAGTTAAGAGATGGCAGTTTATAGAAGGAGAACATTCTAACCAGAACAGAATATGCTCTTGTAATTGATCTTCACTTTTCCCACAATTCCAGACAGGAAATCAGGCCAGGCCAACACATTTCCTTTTTTTAGTTCCTCTGGGCATGACGTAGCCAGTGATTTCACCTGGAAGTTTAAACACATGTCTTTAGATAAACCTTATCTGTTTCAGTATGACAAAGTTATTATATCTTAATTGAGTCATCTTGAAAACATCCACAGATCTGGGGGGAGGCTGGGGAAGGGAAGGAGGCTTTTGTACAGTATGATTTCAGGGGTAACAGAGAAGTCTCTTCCCTCTTTCTCTCTCCTCCATGCCCATCCTCCCTTCTCCCAAATATGCCAATTGCCAGAGAGTCTGAAATTCTCCACCTAGAATTTCTTGTCTCAAGCTCTGCAGTTTATTGCGGTGTTGTAGAGGTTCCCCACACCGCATTCTCCTGTCTTCTGCCTCTGATCTAGAGGTGGGTAAACTGAGGCCTAGACAAGTTCTGCCACTATAATAGCAAGGGTAGACATCTGGAAGCCCTCGCTATGTGGCAAACAAGATCATGACTATACCTGTCATGTTGTGTGTGATCTGCTGAAACTCTACTACGCTGTCCATCTTTCACAGGTAAGAAAGCCAAAGCTTTGAGAGATGGAGTTAACATGTTCAAAACCAGCACAACAAGGCTGTGGTAGAATTGGGATTTGACCCCAGGCTGTCGGAATCCAGACTGGCTTTACCACAGGCTCCTCTGTTACTCTCTAAGCATGGTTTTATGGTCAGCTCTCGATTTCTGCATCTTTAGTCAGAGGGATGTGAACCGGTATTCTGATTCTCTCAAACTTGGAAATTACAAGGTATCTTAAAATTATCTTGTCTAATGAGATTTAGATACATCACCAAGAAACTGAAAAGGGGATTCACTGAAAGTGACTGCTGATAACCTCTGCCTAGCTTATTCTGTGACCATAGCGTCAAATGATATCAGCGGTCAAGTCTGAAAACCCAGAGGCTGCAGTAAGATATGGCATCATTAGTCTGTTCACATTTTCACTAGGTTTGTACCTTTGCAGCTCATTACTGTCATACACTGAAAATGGAATTGACCTGCTGTGGAGACAGGACATAGTCCCAGAGGTTCAGCTGGCTTATGGAGCCCACAAAAGACTCAGCTGGGTTGAATCCTTCTCCTTTTTGATCTTGTTCTTGCCCAACAACTAAGGCACCACCACCTAAAGACAGGAGAGAAATAAGGAAGAAGACTGACTTCATGTCTGTTATTCCCAAAATGCTAACTTATTGAAATCACTGCCAATATAAAGGGATCAGGGAAAATTGTTGAACAACCAAATTACCTACATGTTTTACCTATAAGGACAATTTCAATATTTTATCTAGAGCAACTTAAAAAATAGCCACAGAAGGTTTAGAATATTATATGAGATTTACAAACATTTAACTATAAAAACTGCACATATACATACATATGTGCATGTAATATTTTATGTCAACAAAACAGGTGAGTTCTGTTTTGCCTCCGTCCTTGCAGGAAGTCACCTTCCATGACAAGCTACCAGGAACTGCTCTTCATTTTCTTCTTCTTAATCCTGAAATGCTTAAATTTCTATCACCAGTCCTAGGTAACTTCTAAATTTGCCAGTGGCAAATTCAATGGAAATGCTTCATAGTCACCTCTGCTGATTTCTCTTTATCATCGGTTCCTACTGGCCATTTCATTCTATTTAACTGTCTTTCCTGGATGTACTGGATGGTCTGTGTTTGCCCCTCCAGAGATACCTGTCACCCTCCTCAACTCTGATGGTCTGTGTTTGCCCCTCCAGAGATACCTGTCACCCTCCTCAACTCTGCTTTGTGCCCACACAGGTTCACACCATCTGGCTGCCTTGTTCCTCTGGCTTCTGTTTATACCTGCCCTATGGAAGGACCAACCCGAGATAAGAAAGTCATATGAAAGAGAAGTTTAATTTCCTGGATACCTTCCTCCCAGGCAAGGTTTAGGTTTGCCTAAATTCTGTTAACAACTCCCACTCCTTGTCACTTTGGGCCCATCTCTTGGGCCATTCCATTGTCGATAGTCACGGGTGTGTTTTACTGTCATTATTTTGGTTCTCTTAATCCTGCCCACACCTTTGAAAATCCACCCTTCCTTAAACTCTCTTTAGTTCTCCTCCGTGGGGGTGCCTCCGGTTTCCTGCCAGGGCCTGGGCTAATTTCACTTTCTTTTCATGAAGTCATCCTTTCCTGGTTCTCCTCGAATCTTTGTGCTCATTCTCTCTCTCTTCTTTGCCTGCCTCTTAAGACGCTGATGCACTCAGGCTTCTACTCAAGGCCTCTGCTCTTCTTCCTTCAACAATCTCCCCATCTGATCTCAGTCCTGCCAATCGATATATATAGAACCCCTTTTTGTGATTTCCCAAACTACGTCCTTCTCTTATTAAAGTAATCATTAAAAACTGATACACGCACAGAAGAAAATTTGAAAAAATAAAGCATAAGGAATTCTTCTTATCCAGAAAAAAAATCAGTTAATGGTTTTGTGTATTTCCTCCTAAGTTTTATTTTTATTATTTTTTTCAGCACACGTGTATGTGTGTGAGAGGTTTCAAAACATACAACTCAGGATCATACTATATATGATGTCTGAATCTGGCTTTTCTTCTTGGATATGGACATTTCATTAAAACTCGTGAGTTTTAATAGCTATTTTATAGATGAATACACAATAATCCATACTTTGCTTAATTAATTAATTAGCTAATTAAACAACCATTTCTTATTGGATACTGGAGTTGTTTCCAAGTTTGGTACAAAAGTATCACTGAGATAAATATATTGATACATGAGTATTTATTCAGACCACTGATTATTTCCTTTAACCTGATTCCTGACAGTTGAATTATTGTTTGTATGCCAAGGGTTTCTTTAAAGGTTCTCAACAAAAGTTTCTAAATTGCTTCCCAGAGAGGTTGTATCAATTTTCATTCCAGCACTCTAAAGTGTCTTCTATGCTGAATCCTTGCCAATCACATCCTATTACTAACAACGACTCTGTCAATTTGATATAAAGTGGTATCAACCTATGTTTTTAGTTGCATGTATTCCTATGATTAGAATTCAAACTCAGTATGTCTAAAATCCAATAGAAATTCTTCCTTCACCCCTAGCCATGCTCTGATAATTGTCCTTTTTCCTAGAATTCCTCTCTCAGCTAACAGACTCTTCAACAGACCCAGCCCTCGCCCCTGCAGCCAGCCACTCACTAAGATCTGTCAGTTGAGGCTCCGCAACACTTCTGTACTCCAACTCATCCTCACCTGCCGTGGTCAGACAACCACCTCCTTGGGTGGCTACTATTACAGTCTCCATGGTTTATTTTCTGATCCCTTTAACCTACTTTCACTCTTCTGTCAGGGTTTATTTATTTTTCTTAAATATAGAAATGCTAGTTTTTTAACCATAAAGGAAATAACATGGTCATTATGAAATATGGGGAAAGAATAAAGAAGAAAACAAAATCCACCTGCAATCCCAGTATCCAGAGATAGCCGAAAGCAAGAATACTTAAAAGAAAAGGAAACACTGCCCCACTTTACCTAATGTCACTGCCTGTTGAAACATCTTTAATGTTTCCTTATTTACTACAAGGAACCTCCAACCTTTCTTCTTCTATCATGTTTGTCATAGAAAGATCTAAACAGAGCAAGTGGATTGCCATATGTGATACTGAGAATCCTGTATCACCTAGTACTTCTGCATTCTTTCAAACAAAAATTCCCTGAATACTTTTTATAAGACAGCCTGAGTTCTATTTGAAAAGTGCATAAAAGACAGACAGTGTTAGCATTCCCCCAGCCTCTACACTGGATATACTTGCATCCTATATACACTATCACAAAACAAAACAAGCAACCAAAACATACCCGCAATTCCTCTCCTCCTTGGAAGACAGTTTAGTAACCTTCCATGGTTAGCTCAGCCTGTGTCCTGCTAGTCTTACCATGAGTCCCCAAATGTGTTTCTTACGCAGAGTCACACAGCTCACCTAGGAAAAGCTTCTAATAATTCAAAGTCTGGGTAATCAGGGAGTAGAAAATGGGAGAGATAACTGTTGACCTTTGTGCAGAACCAAGGACAACAAAGCTAGCAAATGTGATGTTTCTCTAAGTGCTTCCATGCCTGGCATCTAACAGAATTATATTCCTTTAGCTAAGACATACCAGGTATGGGTGAACCAACAGAGAGGCCCACACCACCGTCAGACAGTTTTCCATCAATATAGACCTTCCAGGCTCCATCAGAACTCCTCCAAGTGATGGCAATGTGATGCCAACGGTCATCATTCACGGAGGGACAGTCTGTTATCTTTTCCTTGCCATTCACATAAAGAACCCAGCTGTGAAAAGATTTCAGGTAACAGAGTCATCAGTCATATGTCATACTCTCATCTATGGGGCACATTACTATTTTTCTTCTCTTCCTTCTTTTTCTTTCTTTTTTGGTAAGGAAAGCATTTTGAGGAAAACCATTACTTCTTTTTCTCCATTTGGACATAGTTCATAGAGGTAGCGTTGACTTATAAATTACACTTTATTGGGGTTCACTGAAAATTAGTTAATGCTTCTTAGACATGAAGGGGTAGGAAAAAGTCTTAGGAGAATGAGAGAAGTTGATCCAACTTGAGATAATTTACCAACTGTCTATTCCAGAGAGAGTGAATCAAGAATGGAAGGGATGAGAATTGTATAAACATCAGACTGGTTTCTTTCCTTTGGAATGGATGTTTTCCTAAGACCAGGAACAAACTTCAGAGGTCTCACAGAAAGTGAGTTCTGTCTCTGGGTTGCCAAAGCAGTCACATGGCAGACGAAGTATGTCAATCCAAAGGCAAACATAATTGGAACTAAACAAAGATGACCAATAAAAAGAGGGTTCCAACAACCATGTCACTTTGGGGAATGTCAAAAATACTAAGCAGTTTGAAATGAAATATCTTCAAAAGCAATTGGAGAAAAAGAAAAAAATAGGGAAAATTGATATGGAAGATAAGAATTCATTGAATACCTCTCTCCATATCTTCTTAGTCCTTATTCATAGGTGTTTTGGAAAATATGGTCTTTTTATAATACTAATTAGTTACCCTTTGTGTTTTCCCATTTTCCTTCCCTATTCAAGTGGGTAACAAGCTCTCTCTTTATATGTATTTTGCCTCAGGGGAGGTTTGTGCAAATTTCTTGGATTTTGTTTTTGAAAGCTCAAGTCCACTAAGGATAGGGTTTGAGGATGGGGAGAGTTCCATCAGAATAGTGAGAGTCCCATGGACTGGGGAGAGGCAAGAGAGCTCAGTGGGGCCTGTACCCTAATCCGTAGCAAAGGAGAGAAATTTGGGTAGATCTGAGATGAAAAAGTACCACAGAATCTGTCTCGACTGAAGGTTGGGATTTCATGTGGCAAAGAGCTGTGATTCTGAAAGGCCCATGGAGGCTGAGGCAGTTCACAGCCCAGTGATAAGCAGTGTGGACTGAGGGCCAGTGATGGAAGTCCTGGGTAAGTCTGTGGCTCTTTAGCAAGACTCTGTGGGTTTCCAACAAGCTGAGAGGACCTAAGATAGGAAAAGCACTCAGTAGAGAAGGAAGGAGGGTAACAACTGAGATTGACCTTTCTGACAGCACAGCGAGATGGGGCCCTGCAAGGTGAATTAATTGATCCAAAGAGAAATAAACATTAGCTCATATACCTGAGTCTACAGATGGGTTCATATTTAATATATGTGTTTCCCATGGGTCAATAATGTCACTGAAATCCCTGAACCCCTGCAGGCTCTGATATATAAAAGAAAGTGTCGGGACGCCTGGGTGGCTCAGTTGGTTAAGTGGCTGCCTTTGGCTCAGGTCATGATCCCAGCGTCCTGGGATCGAGTCCCACATCGGGCTCCTTGCTTGGCGGGGAGCCTGCTTCTCCCTCTGCCTGCCACTCTGTCTGCCTGTGCTCGCTTGCTCTCTCTCCCTCTGTCTCTGACAAATAAATAAACTAAAAAAAAAAAAAAAAAAAAAAAAAAAAAAAAAAGAAAGTGTCAGTCTTAAGAGTCACAGTCTGCGACTTAGCTCTACCACTCCCAGAGTGTGAGATTTGGGGCAAATCATCGAGTCCCTCCAAAACTTTGCTTTGCTACCTAGAAAACTAGTTCCTCAGGCCACTGCAAAGATCAAATGAAGTAACACTTAGCAAATAGCAAAACATAATCCGTGCATAAGGTGCTATCATTGAAACTTTGCTTTCTTACAGAACGTGTCCAGATGCTCTCTTTGACCATTGTCCCTCTGCTGTCCTCCTGGAGCACCTGACCCCCTTGCTCCTCTATCCCTCAACCCCAGTGTCAGTGGTAACTTGGTCTCAGGAAAAGATCTAGGGTATGGCTTTCCTGACATTTCTGCTTACCCATTGTAATCGGTCAGGAGGAAGGTATTGTCACTGCCATTCTCAAGTGCATAGGAGATCGGTGTTCCATAATTATTGGTGTCATTGGATCTCATCCAGAATGTGCAGGTTACAGCCCAGAGAGATGGAAGCACACCATCTAGCATGACGTAACCATAGATACCCGAAACTTCAAAATCCAGGTTAAAACCTGAAGACTGGTCTGCAACAAATAAGAAAAGAGTGTGGACCATGGGAGGCATTTTTCAACTGTCTAAGGTAAGCAGCAGATATGCAGAACTGTTGTCAAAAAGTCCATTTCAGTCAATGTGATTTTATGGGAAGCAGTTTCAACATTAAATATATAGTATTTACAAAATATACAATACATTCTTTTAAGTAAAAGAATCAGTGGGTAACTAAGATAGTGGGTACTAAGATAGGGAAAGCACTCAGTAGTGTAAGGAAGCAGAGAAATAGGGACTAGCTGGAAGGAGAGGTGGAATTGGGAAGTTAATAAAGACAGAAAACACTAATGCATGTCGGTATGCTGATGGGATGACTCCACAGAGCAGGGGAATTGAAGGTTCAAGAGAAAAGGGGGAGGAAACTGCTAGGGCCACATTCCACCTCTACTCAGTGCCCTTGTTCATCCCTATTTCATGAGCAATTCAGCTCTGCCCCAATCCTGCATACCCCACTCAAGAAAACAAAAGTCCCGCAGCTAAAAGACTCCAGCACCCTGAGAAAGCAGCTTAATTCTGATTCTCAGACATGTCTATGAACTCTGAGCTCCTAAATCAAGTGTAAACATGTAGAAGGTGAAGAGTTCTTCTAAATTTCATTTTCTCTGTTTTCCCTCTGAGCTTCATTTTCCTCACTTTTGCTATTAGGGATAATTGTAACTAGTCCGCTGGATGGCTGTCAAGATTAAATAAATACAGGGGTGCCTGGGTGGCTCAGTGGGTTAAAGCCTCTGCCTTCAACTCAGGTCATGATCCCAAGGTCCTGAGATTGAGCCCCACATCGGGGTCTCTGCTCAGCAGGGAGCCTGCTTCCTCCTCTCTCTCTGCCTGCCCCTCTGCCTACTTGTGATGTCTGTCAAATAAATATATAAATAAATCTTAAAAAAAAAAGATTAAATAAATACAAAATGCTTAGCATTGTTTTTGGTATGTAGTCAGTCCTCAGAACAGATAAAAATTGACATTGTTATTATCTCATTATTTTTAGTATTGTGATTAATAACACTGAACTCACATATACCTGTTTCACACCTGCTGCCTGAAAATCCCGGCTGACATTTACAACTGTAGGAGTTTAATTCATCCACACAGGTGGCCTGATTTCTACATGGGTTAGACTGACATTCATTGATGTCTATTTCACAATATGGTCCAGTGAAGCCTGCTGCACACTGGCACCTGAAAGAAACAAAATGTTACTAACACATAGAAATGCATTAGAGGAAGTTGTCTCCCATTTATGACAACATTGTCTCAAAAAACTTTGAATACTGAAAGCTCATAGATGCAGAGAACAGACAGGTGGTTGCCCAGGTTGGAGAGGGATGGAGAAATGGGTGAACTTGGGTTTTGTTTGGTTTTCAATTTAGATAAATTGAGTAAACAACTCTGAAATGATGAAACATATTTTCCACATCAAGAAAGTGCTTTAACTGTTAGTTACATTTTTTTAAATTCATTTAATTAAACCTATTTAAGACAATATATATCTGAAGTGTGTAGCAAAAATAGAGTAGGAAGTGGTTCTGGTCCAGGCAAATTATTATTTACACACTGGGATTTTCTTTCCCCATACAAGTGCTAGGAAAAAATACAAAAAGTTCACATGCCGTTCCAAAGGCTTTATATATATTAAGCCAGCCTTTATAACAATGATGTAACATTATTATCATTCCCATTATACAGATGAGTAAACTGTGGCTCCGAAAGGTTAATCTGCCCAAGTCTCCTTATTACTAAGTGGTGGAGTAGGATTTTAGACCCAGTCTAGAGCCTTGTTCTTCATCAGCATGCCATACAGTCTCTGTGGTATGCAACACACCATTTAAACCTATCAGAATGGACAATATATCTGATAATGTCAAACGCTGACAAGGGTGTCATGAACTGGGAAATTTCACATAGTGAGTAGAACTACAATTTGGCAACATCAAGGGAAGCTGAGGGTTTGCATTCCCAGAATCTGTAAATCCATTTCGACTTATATGCTCTAGGAACTTACTGCACAGGTGCATAGGACGCATGTAGTGAACATTCATAACAGCATTATTCTATGTTTATGAAGAATGGGAAAATAAACCATGGAATAATCCTTTACTGGAATACTAGTCAGCAGTTAAAGTAAATAAACGAGAACCAAATGTATCAATCTTGACAACACACAATGCTGAGTGAAAACAAAACCCAAATTGCAAAAGGAAGTATGTAGTATAATACTTACTATGTAACTATAAAACTATACTATGCGCTGTTTATGCAGCAACCTATGACGTCTGAATGAGAAAGATACACACCAACTTCAGAACAGTGGTTACTACTGAGGAAGAGGAAGAATGTGTGTGTGCATGTGCATGTGCGTGTGCGTGTGTGTGTGTGTGTGTGTGTTTGTGTGTTTTGAGGGAAATCCAAAAGGATCTTTAGAAGGTATTTCTTTAAAACAAAAGATGTGAATCAAATAGGGAAAGATGCTAAGGTTTGATAATTACCAAGATGAGTGTGTGATTTTTATTGTTCTTGGTAATTTTCTGTATGCCTGAAATTTTTTTTAATTAAAGAGGACCTGTCCCATACATGTTAATTAACATTGTTATTAGCACGTTTACACTGGAATCAGGGGCGGGGGAGTCTTTACTGACTTCTCTGTATTTGATGATAAATCTATTTTGGCTAGACCTTCACTCATTTGTATCTGCCCATGTTTGATATTCTAGCAATCCAATATCCTTGTCTATGAAATAGGTTCACTTTGGTGACAACTAACATTCCCCTTGAATTAAGAGAGTTTACCTTCACGTTTCCTCTAGTTAGGATTTAGACAAATTTGGAATTCATCGGTTGTTTTTGACTCTGGGGAGAAATTAGAATTCTTGTTGTTTATCTGGAAATTTCTCATTGCCTATGGTTAGGCACCTATATGCCAGAAGATGTAAAAAGCCTATGAAAAGATGAAGCTACACTGCTCAGATTTCATTTCCACATCAAGAGTGAAAGTCTCACTGGCAGAATCAGTTGCCTATTTCTTCTGGATCGTGCCCTGGCTATTTGTTGGGGGATAGTAATGAAGGGGGCTGAGCCACAAGAGGACTGGGAAATTTTGCAACTAGGGTACTTTTTTCCCCCTTCCTTTTAACTTTTATAAACTTCCAGAGACAGTGGCATATTGAGGACAATAAAGTTTCCTAAGATTTTGCAAGCAAGACCAGTCCATCATTTGTACTGCAGAAGCCACAGACCCTTCAAGGGGAGCAGGATGTAATATAGGGCCAATTTGACAGTGATGAAGGAGAGTGTCGATTTTCAAACTGTATTTTCCTGGCACCCCAAGAGCTGTCTCAGAAAGACAAAGGATGTCTCCTCTACAAATACTACCCTTTTCAACCATGAAAGGTTAGTTTTCATGTTAGATTTCTTATGAACCAAGGGTTACTAAACTAAAAAAAAAAAAAAGTTTGAAAACCACAGACATATAATGTACACTGGCTCTTAGGATGATGGCACAATTCCTTTTGACATTAGCTCGTGCAACAACTCTGGCTAAAACGTAAGACACTTGACAATGAGTTCTGTCTAGTGCTTTGGTATTTATTTCTGTGTTACTGCATTTTCTTTCATCTTTCATGACTTCCCAAGTACAGAACTGTGGTTTCCATCTCTGGCCATGCATCAGAATCATTAAGGAGCTTAAAACATATAGGCTACGTAATTTAAAATTACAGACTCTACCCTAGACTTATTGAATCAGAACCTCAGGTGGTGGGGAGAGTCTACCGCAGCCTGTCCTTGGGCTAGAATTAGGGAGTGGCTGACTTGGGACTTGAAGGAACCCTCCATAAAGGCTGCAGAACGACTGAATGGTTGAGAAAATAAAATTAGTGCAAAGGACCACACTTAGGGCTTTACCTGAAGCTACTGGCACCATCTTTACATGTAGCTCCATTTTTGCATGGTTGACTGAGACATTCATCCACATTTTTTTCACACCGGGTACCCAAGAATCCAGGAGGGCATTTGCACAAGAATCCCCCAACCTGATCTTCACAGAGTCCATTATTTAAGCATGGGCTTGACTGGCATTCATCGACTTCCGTTTCACAGTGCAGGCCTGGGGATGGGGGAGGTGAGAAAGAGCCCAGATGTTAACCCACCTGGGAAACAAGGATGGAAGTGTGGACTTCTTGGAGGATGTTGCTCCTAAAGGATCAGAAGGAAAGCTGCCGGACTACTGGCCTCTCACACTGGTTTGAGATCCATTCTTGAATGAACTTCGGCTTTTGTAAGGCATAGGATTATGTTTTGGATAATCTGCTCTTTTGATCTCAGGTCTTTCTGAAACTAACATTAGTAATGGACATCTAATTGAGGCTATGTTAAAAAATAAAACTAGCAAATTTAGTTCAAAACTTTCCTGTCTCTTTGACCTTGCCTTTTTCCTTCACTGGTCATTTTTTGGGGAACTCTCTCTTTATAAATTGTATATACATATATATTTTTTTATATATGTGGGTTATATATATGATATACATATCATATTGTTTAGCATATATTTATTTCCAGTTTCTTCTTGAATGTTTATCTTAGCATATAAATTCTTGTCTTCTCTGTCTCCTTCTCTTTCTGTCTCCCTTCTCTCTCCCTCTCTTGTTCTCTCTCTTACACACAGAGTTTTTTCTAAGCTATTTGCAAGTAACTGCGCCCCTGATGCCCTTTGACCCCAAAATACTTCAGCATGAATTTCCTCAAAAATAAGGACTTTCTCTTGGCTAATCACAGCACAGTTACAAAATCAGAAAATGAACATAAACATAATATAATGTTTAAAAACGTAGTGATTTGTGGTGCTTTGCAGGACAATACAACAATGTGGGAAGAATGGAAACATCTCACCTCTGTATCCTTTCATACAGGTGCAGCGATAGCTAGCCAAGCCATCAATGCAGGTTCCTTTATTTAAACAAGGACTAGAGTTACACTCGTTTATATTCTCTTCACATAGCTTCCCTGAAAGGAATCGCAGAATATTTTAACTGGAGAAAACGTGAAAGGAATTTTAGATGAATATTTTCAAGTAAGCTGTTCAGGTGTAACAGCAGAACAATCAGAAATCGTGGCTAATATGTTTGTGAAAAACTTTCCTCTTTGCCAAATACATTGAAATAAGATGTTTTCTTCCATTCTAGTTATTGCAAAAATTTTCTAGCAAGAAATCTGACATTTTCAACATACAATGGAAATGATAACTATGACTATCTAGCTTTTTTAAAATTAGGATGATAAGTATGATCTATTTTAAACATTTTATATTATTTGCCAAATGTTCATCTCTTTGTTGAATTTATTCCCTGAGTTCTTAAATATGACTTATCTACTAGTTGCAGGTTTGTACCCTTAAAAAATGTATCCCCAGGGCGCCTGGGTGGCTCAGTGGGTTAAGCCTCTGCCTTCGGCTCAGGTCATGATCCCAGGGTCCTGGGATTGAGCCCTGCATAAGGCTCTCTGCTCCGCGGGGAGCCTGCTTCCCTTCCTCTCTTTCTGCCTGCCTCTCTGCCTACTTGTCAAATAATCTGTCAAATAAATAAATAAAATCTTTTATAAAAAGAAAAGAAAAGAAAAAAAACCCCCCAAAATAAAAAAATGTATCCCCAGTAATCCCACACCCAGCCCCTGGCAACCACCATTCTACTATCTATTTCTTATTTATTTATTTATTTATTTGAGACACAGAGAGAGAGAGAGAGAGAGAAAGAGAGAAAGCACAAGCAGGGAGGAGGGTCAGAGGGAAAGAAGAAGCAGACTCTGCTGAGCAGGGAGCCCAATACAGGGCTCGATCTCAGGACCCCAAGATAATGACCAAAGCCGAAGTCAGATGCTTAACAGACTAAGCCACCCAGGCACCCCTCTACTATCCATTTCTATGGGCTTGCCTTTTTTAGATTCCACATATAAGTGAGATCATACAATATGTCTTTCTCTGTCTGACTTATCTCACTTAGCATATGACTTCGATTTTTTTTTTAAAGAGAGAGAGAGAGCACACAAGCAGGGGGAACGGCAGGCAGAGAGAGAAGTAGGCTCCCCATTGAGCAGGGAGCCCAATGCGGGACTCAATCCCAGGACCCTGGGATCATGACCCGAGCCGAAGGCAGCTGCTTAACTAACTGAGCCACCCAGGTGTCCCTATGCCTTCGATTTTTATCCATGTTGTTGCAAATGGCAGGATTTCCTTCTTTTATGGCTGAATAATATTCCATTACATGTAACTCAATCACGTTTTCTTTATCCATTCATCCCTTGAGGTATACTTAAGCTTACTCCCATATCTTGGCTATTGTGAACAATGCTACAATCAGCAAACCTTCTAGATAATGATTTCATTTCCTTTGGACAGATATCCAGTAGCAAAATTGCTCGATCATGTAGTAGTTCTGTTTTTAATTTCTTGAGGAGCTTCCATATTGTTTTCCATAGTGGTTGTACCAACTTACATTCCCACCAACAGTGCACAAGGGTTCCCGTTTCTTCACATCCCCACCAACACTGTTAACTCTTGTCTTTCCCTGATAGCCATTTGAACAGGTGTGAGGTGGTATTTATTGTGGTTTTGATTTCTAGCAATGAAATTTTAATGATGCCAAGTTAATATTATAAAAACAAGAAACTTTTCTCTTACCTGCATAACCAGGTGGGCAATCACAAATGAATTCCCCAATTAGGTCTTTACAAATTCCACTGTTGAGGCATGGCAGTGAGCTGCATTCATCAATGTCTGTTTCACACTTTAAGCCTAAAATGTAAACGAAATACTGAAGGACAATCAAAGAGTAGGATCAACAGAAACAGAACATGATCATTTAAAGGTAATTATCTCAATAATCTGAATTTATAGGGAGTGGTAGTGGTGAAGGAAAGGGCAAAATTCCTGAAGTGCTACCATCTAGCTAAGTTTTTAGTGAAAGTACTGACTCTTTCTAGAGACCCCAGATACCTTGGGGCACCTATCTGGTACAGTCAGTTAAGCATCTGACTCTTGGTTTTGGCTCAGGTCATGATCTCAGGTCATGAGATTGAGCCCCATGTCAGGCTCTGTGCTCAGTGTGGAGTCTGCTTGGTTTTCTCACTCCCTCTCCCTCTGATACCCTGCCCTGTTCTCTCTCTCTCTCAAATAAATAAAAATTTTTTTAAAAGGTATCCTTATAAGGAAGAGAGCCTGAGTGGCTCAGTAGGTTGGGCTTCTGACTCTTGGTTTTGGTTCAGGTTGTGATCTCAGGGTCCTGGGATCTGGGCCCTGTGTCAGGCTCCACGCTCAGCAGTGGGTCTGCTTTTCCCTCTCCCTTCCCTTTGGTCCCTCCCCCACTTACTCTCTCTCTCCAATAAATCAATGAATAAAATCTTAAAAAAAGAAAAGACATTTATAAGGATACATAAAAGATAGCAGAAAATCCCAAGTTAGAAGTTGGTGGTGGGGAGAGCAGGGGAAGACCTGGGAACATAAAATTAGCTTAACTCCAAAGTGAAAAATATAGGGTCAAATATACTTGTGATCATGGCCATTTGGCTGAGGAGTAGGGGTGGGCTAAGTCCTGCCAGATTGCGGAGCATGTGCCAGGTGTCCTCGAGGGAGACATGTCTTCTGATACAGTGTACATAAGCTATCTGTGGGCTAGCTCTGCCAGAAGCCCATGTTTTTCCTCTACACCAGGGGGTCTCAAAGTGTGGCCCTGGACCAAGAGCATCAGCAATTACCTGGGAATGTGATAGAAATGGAAATTATCAAAACTTTCCTAGATCTACTGAATCACAAATTCTGGGTGAGGGTCTAGCACTCTGTGTTTTAAGAAGCCCTCCAGATGATTCTGATGCACATCAAAATTTGAGAAATACTGTCCAAATTATGCCCTTTCTCGACCACCACTTGCTTATGAAATTCTAGGACAAGATCCATTATTTCTTATGGACTGTCAGGACAAAAAATTTTATAAAAATTGAGACACACACATATACTTATAAGTAAGCTGAAATAAGTAGAATGCCAATATTCTCGATAGCCCTGGGCTACATTCCTTTTCCAATTCTCCTTTTGCTCATTTTGTAGTGAATTCTTTTATTTTAATACTATCTTTCTCATTGAAATAACATTTTGTGTTAGCTGTACAAAAGCCAAAAAAAAGGAGGCAAAAACTATTTCTAAGAGAAAATAGTGAACTATTATTTGAAAGAAATTGTAATTTTAAGATATAGTTCATTTCCCCCTCAAAAATTATATTTCTGAACTGAACTGGAATGTGAATTACACTACAAGAAAATATAATTCTTGCATAATTTCTACATAACCAAGTTCTAACCATGTTGTTTTTCCAGGAACAGTTTCCAGAAAGATAGAAACGGAGCAACAAATCATAGCTATTCATAGGAACTTCCACTAATGTGAAGCCAATGAGAAAACTGGAGTTCGTTTAAAAATATTTATGCTGGACAACCCGTTCTATGTTGGGTATCACATCATACATTTAATTTGTGTTAGAATGGAACCTTAGGCATGGCCTCTGAAACTGTATTCCTATTTAAATGAGTTATGATGTGACTTTTTCCATAGAGAATATGATTCTTGATTCCTCCTCCAAAATGTGCAAGGAAAACTGTTATTTTTAAGATATGCACACTTTTTTTCACCTTGTTTTATCTTGTCCAACCAAATTTTTGTGCATTGATATAGTCCAGTGTATTTAATTCACAGGGTTCATTTTTAGTGTTTCAAAGTTTGATGTGCAAGTCACAATGATTTCATCGGAAAAATATACTAAAATTTGCATTCCTCTTTGTTACCTGTATATCCAGGTGGACAGAGACAAACATAACCACGCCCAAGCTGTTGGCAGGTTCCACTATTGCGGCAGGGGTTCAAGAAACATTCATGGAAAACCTACGGGTAGCAAAAAGAAATCTATCAGAGACAAAGCACTCCAATCATATCAAAGCAATCCTGACTAGGGAGTTTGAAGGTTTGCAGCATTAGACAAGTGGTTCCTGTTTCCAGGTGAGTTCACTCAAGCTAGCTGGACCACTGCCTGCATAATGTTGGTGCCCGCCATATATGGACACATAGAATATATCTTACTCTTGAGTGACATTCTGAAGTGTTTCTAAATGCTGGCTGCATGTTAGAAACCATCTGAGGTGCTTTGAGGTGCTTTAAAAGTAGAAAGGCTAGGGCCCCAGCCCAGACCAGCTCAATCAGAATCTCTGAGGGTGGGATCTGAGCATCATTATATTTTAAAGTTGCCCAGTGGATTCTAATATATCTCCAGGGTTGCAAGTCACTGAACAATGGGTTCTTAAAAATTACTGTCTTCTAGGCTCAGTTTCAAATATGATTTACAAAGCCCTTACAAGTCAATATGTTTGGACAAGATGGTAGGAAGCGGAAATAAGAAATACAACCTTATTATCCTCCTTAAAAATACTTAGGGCCAAAGAATTCATCTTGACATTGGGTTAGGTCTATGCAGAGTGAGTAATGGCTGAATCTACCAAAATAATTGGTCTTTAGTAGTCTTTTTTTTTTTTTATGAAAAACAATGGTTTAGTTATGTTTATGAGTTATGTTCCTTAGTTTTTTTAGAAACCCATACATTATTCCAATAAATGATCTTTTCTTCTGAAAAAAAAATTTAAATAATTTTCATAAACGTTGAGTAACTCTTCCTGCCAATCAGAAAAGGCCTTTGGCTAAACCAAATGCCTCTTACTCAAATAATGGGTTATGCTTGAGGTAAGTGCTAATTATTAGTGAATTTAAAGGCTCCCCACATCTACACATTCTCTATGCCAGACATTGTTGGGGAGAATTCCAAATTTTTGGTAGTTAGAACTCTTCTAATGGTGCATTTTTAGAAAGTTCTTATTAGAGGTCGTAAGTAAATACTATTATTCACTGATAATGTTTCTGAGACTTGATTACTTGAAGTTTCAACTCTGGTAGTTTTCCTCTGTGTAGCATGTGTAATGACAGAGTGTTTTCCAAACATTCCACTGGAGAAGATTATATAAGTATAAAAGGGACTTGCCTGACTGCTGACTTCATACTTCTTTTTGATATGTCCAGGAGAAGCACGGGGCACTATACTTTCCTCTGCTGCTGAGAATGTTGAGCTAAAAGCTAGTAAGATTAGTAAGAAAACATTAGAAAACCATATTAGTGTGTGGTAGTTATTGCCTAGAAGTAAATTCTACCTAAATACTACAGTCAATATTTTAGTTCTCAGAGTAGGTAAAGTCACATATATTTTGTTTAGGAATAGTGAAAAAGAGATCATAGAGATGGATGGGATACATCATTAAATCCTAGACTCTCAGAAAGAAACTGGGAAGTTATCAAGTTCAGTGTACCCAAAGTAAGAATCATTGAGTTACTGTCATCAAAAAGGCCTCAAAAGACCAGACACCCAAATCCACAGAAAATAGCAATACTCATAATTGAAGCTACCACGAGACAAACACAGGTCTCCAACACGTGGGATTACATAAGAAATGAAGCATCTCCTTCTTACTGGAGCAATCTGCGATGGACCTGGTACCACTGGTGGCTGTAGTTCCATGAAAGGGACAAGATAAGCAGAAGGACTTCCCTGGATTGGGTTGGTAGTAGTCTCGCGGACATGGGTAACAGGGCATTAATCCAGAGCGAGAGAATTCTCCTACTGGACAAGGTACTGCAAAGGTAAAAAATCATTTGTGAGTCCAAACAACATATTTTACTTTCAAAAGAGGTGCATTAACCCTCGGTTGTAAGAAAGCTACTGAACTGCTGATATATTCTCTGGCACATATTTAATAACTATACTATTTTATCACGTCAGATAAACGTTCTGTTGTTTCCTTCCTAACGACACACATTAACTCAATAAAAATTTGAATTCACCATGTAATATTGTATTCTGATTTTTCCACTTTATATCCTTGGCATTCCACAAACTGTTAAATAACATGGTGTTTCATAAAAGGAAAATATTGCATGCCATTGATAGGACATCATTGAGCTAACATTTCCTCTACTACGGGACATTTAGGTGTTTGTATTTGTTAGCTATTATAAATAATGCTGACATGAAATTTTCTGCATAAACCCTATAAAAAACTCTGATTATTTCCTAGGGATAACAGTCGAATTTGAACAGATGAGTATGAGTAGTTGAACCTATAGATCTAAAGATGATGGCAAACTTAAAAAAAATGATGGAAAACTTAAAGCCAATAATACATGTCAAATCATCAAAAAATAAATAAATAAAAATGGTTCTGACTTATAGCCCCATTAGTAATTATGGAATTACTCTTAACTGCATACTTATTACTGATAATGATCATTTAAATGTTTTTTTCAATTTGAAAGTGAAAAATAGAATTGCACTGTTATTGGAACTTGCATTTCCATGATAAATTAAGTTTTTTTTTTCATGTTTGTCAAAAATTTTTATTTCTTCTGTATTGTTGTCTCTTCTGTACGGGGAAGAGGGCTTTTTTTTTTTTTAACTTTTAAACCTTTTAATGTTATTTTGTATTAGACATGCTTTTTATTAACAATGTCCAGTTGAATACTGTGATTTAACCAAATCTGAAATTCTCTTGCTAATAATTGGTAGAATATTAACCAAACAAGAAATAGCTTCAAACAGAACATGAACCTGTAGCTGGGATTTTAGACTGTGACCCAAAGATGAATTCGGCATGTTCTTTTCCTTGTGCGAACTGGTGTCATCTACATGAGCCCTTAAACCACTATGAATGGAGAAAACCACTAAAATTGTTAAGACTTGTCTGCATAAATTGAAACATAGAAGATAGAACACAAAGAAATAGCTATTTGGGAATCTCAGTATATTTATCACATAGGCTTTGGATTTTTAATAAAAATTAGTATGACAGAAATGATTAGCAATATGGCTGAAAAATTTAGAAATGCACTCAAGGCTCAACAGGACAGGATACTCCAAATAATGGCATCTTTTTTTTTTTTTGGTATGACTGTAAACATTAAATAAACAATAAGGCATTTGTGGTAATCTCAAAATGTTTAGATCAAAGTTTTAAGCAAAAACAGGCAGCCATATCTTTTGCAAAAGTGCTCTTTTATCACTGACAAAAAGTCAGGAGTCAAATCAAGAGATGGCAGAAAATATCATAGATATTAATGCTTATTTAGAAAAATGTTTTTTCTTCTGGTTACGTTTGTTATATTAAAACTTTAAACTATAAGTATCTTGGTCAAACAAGATACTTGTCATACTTGTTATAAACAAGATACTTGGTATAGCAAAAATATTTGTTATATTAAAATTTTCTTAGAAACATTTTTTAGAAGATTTTATTTAAGAAAGAGAGAACACACAAGCAGGGGGAGAGGCAGAGGGAGAGGGCGAAGCAGATTCCCCACTGAGCAGGGAACCCTATCTGGGGCTTGATCCCAGGACCCAAGATCATCCCAAGATCATTATCTGAGCGGAAGGCAGACGCTTAACCAACTGAGTCAGCCAGGTGCCCCTAAAACTTTGTAAGTATATTTGTTTCACTAACAATAAATTAACCCATTCTTTGTTGCTAGATTTCAGAGTTCCAGACGAGGTTTTGCACAAACATATTCTAAGTTGCTGAGTTTAAAATGGGTTTTCTGAATCTCAAGTTTCAAAAAAATGATTACCTAGTTGGAAAAAGTAACTCCAAACAGCTAATTAAAGTAGTTAACTGGAAGCATAGATTTTCTACTGGTAAAGGCATAAAACTTTGGTTTGAGAAAGTATCCATGAGTGTGTATGATAAGGTAAAAATACAAATTCTGTCAGTGAAACCAAGATGCTATGATGAATTAAACTGTTTTGTACAATTTTTTCAGCACAAACTTACTCTCAAAAAGAGAGACTATGCCCCTAGAAAACTGTCAGAATGCCAAAAATTATGCTAATAAGTAATAATAAAATCTTAAGATTAAAAATCATCAAGGTGGTTAGTGAACACGATGTTGTAATGTCTATACTTTGTGTTTTGACATAGAAAATGTAAACTTTTATGTGAAAATTAGCTTAAATTATATTCCAAGGGCAGACAGCTGTCATCAGAAATATACTTTCTGGGAGTAGATAATCAATACTTAATGCATGATTTACACATACAGAAAATTTACATATGCAATAAATATACACAGACACATAGAGCATATGTATGTGTAAATATAACATACCACAGATAATAATAGCATTATCTGTAGTGTATAATATGTATTAAATACACACAGATGCACGTATACAGGGACAGTTCCTGATGGTCTAATTTCCTAAGAAAAGAGGGGAGAAAGTTTCATTTTGAATCTAGACCAAAGAAACTATGGTTTCTGAGTCAGTAAAAATGGGACAAAATCCTTTTAACTTCTTCCACTCATGAGAGAGAGGGAGAAATCTAAGTATTCCAAAAAGGATATTAAAATAAGATTAAAAATAGTGCCTTGAAATGACCAGGAAAAATGTAATCTCACATGTCTGTTCCCTGACAGTGTTAAAGATAACATATAGTGGATTTTGCCTTTTCAACAGGTTTCCTAAGACAAATTCAAAGGTCAGAGACTCTCGTCCTAAGCCTCATTTTAACTTCATCCTATAGGGTTAGGGTAAGAAATGGCATCTTGGCTCAGCAATCATCTTTCCTTTTCCTACAGGACCAGGTGTAAACAACACCATCACCAAAAAATAATTTGTGGGACTTATCTTTTGGATAAAAGTCATTTTAAAAAAATGAAAGATTTCTAGGGTGCCGGTATGGCTGAGATGATTAAGCATCTGACTCAACTTCAGCTCAGATCATAATCTCAGAGTTGTGAGATCGAGCCCCATATCACCTCCTCACTCAGCGGGGAGTCTGCGTGAGATTCTCTCTCTCTCCCTCTGTCCCTGCTCTCTCTCAAATTAATTAATTAATTAATTAAAATAAAACAAAAGATTTCAGACTCGAGTTTATCACCACAGACCCACAGATATTTAATATCCTAGGTAGTAATAAAAGATGAAATGCATGAAATATATATTACTTTAATATAGAAACAGACTTAAATATAGAAGCTGTGTTGATTAAAGTTCAACATGCTAAACAATGCAAAAAGTGATATCTTAGTAAAAAGTGAGGTAAACCATAAACATACACATAAAAATAAATCACTACAAAGAAAAATGAAAGGAAGGAAGGAAGTTTAAAGCTAGGAAAATTTTTAAAAAATCTAAATAAAACTAAGAAAATATATAAAGGACTGTTTTAGAAATCATACACATGTATGTTTAAAGTAAAATGGTATTTATTCAATACCACAGGAGAGAGTGCTGAGTGCTGCTGTTTCCAACTCACTCATGACAAGAAAATGTGGTTAAACTTGTGCTGGGAATATATTAGGAGAAATACAGCAGTTACCAGAAGTTTAGAGACTTTCTGGGAATCAGAATTACTTAATTGGAGTAATTTGGTATTAAACAAATCTCAAGGCTTATTTGGGAAGCTAAAGGGGAAAATCATCAATTATGAATTTGTTTTACTGTAAAATCCTAGTTACTTTTGTGGTTGGAGGAAGAGAAAAAGAAAGAATTTTCACTACAGACTTTCTCCAGAATTAAAAATTTTGTCTGTATATTGACATAATAAGAGTCTCTGGTAGATTTATTTCAACCATAATGTGGAGCCTTATTTGCCTTTTAATTAAAAAAAAAACCCTCAAACTTGGTATTACACAACAGACATGGTTTATGAGTTTCAATCAGGTCCTACTTAAATCTCTTCAGTGAAACATCAGGTTAATGACTACTGCTTGCCTGATTCCTCAGGTCTAACAGACTTTTTTTTATCTACTGTGATCCTACTACATTGAGATAATTTAAACAGGTGGAGTATATAAAAACTGTAATCATAGTAGGCTTCCTCATTTTCTCCCTGCAGCATTCATTTATGAGGACTATATCTCCCAAGATGCAATGCTGGACACTCCCCTCCCAGGAACATACAAAAATGTCCTACACAGTTGTTTTCTGGGAATTTGTTTTTAACTGGATGCAGAGGTATAACTGACTGGGGGATACAATGAGGCTGTGTGTGTGTGTGTGTGTGTGTGTGTGCAGCTTGAGAGAAATGGGGAGCCAACAGATTGATTTCTTAAAAACATTGCTTTTCAATAAGGGAACAGTTTTTTAATTTTCAGATAGCCAAAGACCTTAGGTTTTTAAATAAGTGTGCAGAGGAAGTGGAGGATAGATAATTTTTAAAAAGTCATGTTTCAGCCAGCATGTTTGTTCTGTTCCCAGTGATATAGTAGAGGTAAGCCAACAACTTTTTATTTTTAATTGAGTTCCATTGACTTTGCAAAGTACGTGGAATTTGGCGCTCCTGGCAGCAGGATGACCTTGACTCTCAACCCTAATTTCAAGGCCATTTTAAGCTTTCATCTTTTCATTTTGTTTACATCTTCTAACCTTCACTATCCTGGAAAACTGTACTTAGTAGGGATGTTAGAAATATTTGAAAATTGAAACTCTAATTTTTTTTGTCTATTGTGGTTCTCAACATACGGTCCCTGGACCAAGCAGAAGCAGCATCCCCTGCGAACTGGTAAGAAATGTAAATTCTCGGGCCCCCACACCAGACCTGCCGACTTAAACATTCTAGGTGTGGGGCCCAGCAATCTGTGTTTTTAAGCCCTTCGTGCTGACATTTGAGATCTGAAGTTAGTCATACTCAACTTATCCTGTTACTTTAGAATCTCCGGAGGCGAACTTAAGAAGATAAACCAGACAAGTTAAGTCAGAACAGCTGGGAGAGGAGACTGGGCTTCAGCATTTTAAAAATGCTGAGGTAAATGTACAGATCATTCCAAAAGGCAACCAGAGCGGACAGCCACTCATAAACCCTGCAAACTGTAGGAAATGAAATACCATAATTCATAAAATTCAAGGAACCTGAGACAGGACCTCACTTTAGAAAGGAAGAGACTAAGTTCCTAGGTGAGATGCATTTCTACTGTATCATGAAGCCACGTGTTTATTAACGTTGAATACTAGCACCAAGTCTTGTCTTTTTTTGTGTTCCTAAAGGCACTAGCGCAGTGTTTACACTGGGAGTGTTTACACTTAAGCACTGACTGGCTGAGTACATGGAAACTCTCCATCAAGAGACAGTTATTTACATTCTTTGCATACAGGAGATATATGGTTTTGCTGGAAATATTCCACTCCTCCACGCATAGAACCTATGGGGTTAGAAGAAATATCAGTGTCTAAGGCTTTGATAACCTCCACAAGCAGAAATGTTCACGGCTCCCCTCTTCACAGTGGAAGTGTTTTCTGGGCATGAGAGGCAGCTCCGGGAACCAAATGCTGGCTGGTAACTGCCCAGGGGACACGATTCACAAGTCTCAAGTCCGTTTGATGAGTAGGTGCCTTGTTTGCACTGAGCTGAAAAGAAAAATGTACTATGGTTAATTAAGAATGATGACATTAAGCTATATAAAACTAGTACTGGCTAGGAGAGGGTTTTCTGCATTTTAATTCATTTAGGAGACAAAGAACTCTAAGCATATAGATTGTATTTTAGACTGCTGCCTGCTTCTCGGTCCTAATAAATTTTAGACTGATTGCCAGTCACTTTCGTTATTACCTAGCACAGCCACGTAGAAAGTGCTGATCAACGATTTCTGAGTGAAGTCAGAAAGATATTGTCACAAGAACAAGTTGTACGCAGGGGAACTTGTTCTTGTATAAAGTTCTCAGTTTGCACTCAGTTCTCTGGAGTAATGGAAACAAAACCTCAAGTTGGGTGAGAGCCTCATTAACTATAAGGCACCTTTTTTCGCTCTACAAATTGGCCCTCTTCTGTCCTCCTACCTACAGACCCCATCGGAGCGCTGGCGGAGTAGACAGTAAAAGTAGTTTTAGCATGAGGCCCAGGGAGATAAAAAAACTTTCTAAGATTCATAGCAGTGGTTCTGTGAGAGAGCAGGACTAGGGCCAGAATCCTCAACGCCCAGGGCCCTACTTTCCTTCTGCCCTTGGTTCTCCAAATGATGCTCATTGTCAGCATTTTTAGTGTCCTTGTAATCAGCTAGCAAAGCTCTCAAGTTTGTATCTGTCATTAAGCAATTACATCTACATTTGTAACAACAGCAAGGGGCATAGTTCTGAAATTCCCTCTTTTGGGTGGATCTCTTTTTTTAAAGTTTGTTTATTTATTAAAGTCATCTTTATACCCAACATGGGGCTCAAACTCATGATCCCAAGATGAAAAGTCCATGCTCTAGTGACGGAGACAGCCAGGTGCCCCTTAGGTATATCTTATTGTAACTTTAATCATGAAAGAAAATGTTTCCATTCCAATAAACAAATGTTTATTGAGAATGATAATCAAATGTTTTGAAAGTATTGAGTATTTTAGTAGCAAGAATACATGCATGTGTACCTATAGTTATTAATTTCCAAATAAATGGAGAGTTGATCTCATTGTTATCAAATACTATTCTCACAAAAAAAAATTATTAAAGCAAACTCATGGTTGCTAAGTGTTATGAAAGTCCTTTCCACCAATTAATTTGAGAGTTGATTAAAAAAAAAACTATGTTACTTGGTAAATGCAGATTAGAGTTGAGGTGCCTGAGTGGTGCAGTCAGTTAAGCATTTGACTCTTGATTTCTGCTCAGGTCATGAAATCAGGGTTGTGGGGTCAAACCCCAGGTCAGACTCCATGATCAGCATGGATCAGCATGCTGATCATGGAGTCTGCTTGAGATTCTCTTTCTCCCTCTGGCCCTCCCACTTGTGTGCGCTTTCATTCTCTCTCTCTCTCTCTCTCTCTCTCTCTCTCAAATAAATAATTAAATAAATATATTTTTTTTAAACGTGGGTTAGAATTATTGGCAGTGGAGTTTGACTTAGAGCAACAGAATGTGCCAAAGGGGAAGAAGACAGACTTCTTTAATGTGAGGGAAACACTGAGATAATAATTTAAAACTAAAAGAAAAAAATCAATCAATGAAATTGCTTATAGTGATGCTCTTATTTCATCCTATTTGCCACTTAGACTTCATAAGTGAAGACAAAATTCAGGTTTCTGGTCAAAATGTGCACTAGGCCACTACCTTTGCATTCCAAGATGCTTCTTGAATGGAGATACTCGGTGTAAGTCCCAACTGGACAGAGTTTGCACTCAAGTTGCCCTTCTTCATCCTGATAGAATCCAAGCAAGCAGCTTTCACAGACAGAACGCTCCAGAGAATAATAGGTTCCCAAAGGGCAATTGACTGAAAAGAAAACCGAAAACACTGAAACCAGTGAACTTTAGAAACAGAACACATTTAATTTCCTTCTTGCTAAAGGCATGAAAATAATAAAGCCTGCTTCCAAGTACTATTGTTTCTGTGTTAGGTCTTACTGTCAGAGGTTTCCTCACAAGATAAACCTTCCGGAAATGTATTCCTAGAAACAAACAGTAAGATTCTTTTTAAGAAAATGCAAATCCTTATTGACCGAGATTAGGGCTTGTATAATAGGAGCTTTAAAGTATGGATTAAACCAGATTGTCCTGGGAAACACACAGCTAACAAAGAAAAGGCTGCTGTAGGGAAGAAATAAAACAATGAACATCAGGTTAATTTGAGGCTTCAGGATAGGAAAAACAGTTTCTTAGCGATTCCTCTGAACGGTTCCTGTATGAAACTGACTGATTGTCTATTACAGCCTCATTTCTAGAAACAAAACCAGCCGAAGGTTGTGAGTCTGAACCAGGAGAGTTAAGTAGAGCCTTGTCTCTGCTTATAGGAATTACTGTCCACTGAAGGCAAGTCTGAGACATCCTGAGACCAAGGGTTCCGAGGAAACAGGCCAATTTTAGGACCTTCCTTCCTTGGAGATTCGGTCTACTACTTGGCAGGCTTGAAGAGACTCAGGATTTCTGAGACCAAAGTGGAATGTTAAACCCATGGAAAGGATGTGAGCAAAGTTAGTGTTGGTATAGAGAGGATACTTGAAATCAGAATGTATGATTCTGATGATAAAGTATGTAAGAATTATGTGGAGACTTACTAAAAATTCAGATGCCAAGGCCCTGCCCCCGAAGTGTCAGATGTATTAGTCCTGGGCTGGGGCCCGAATCAGGATGCATTTTGGTAAGCCCTTCAGGGGATGCTGACACAGGTGGTCCGAAGACCAGACTGAGAAACACGGAACACTGATCAAGATGATTCCTAATTTTTACTTACAACATAGGGAGGAAACAAGTCACCCAACTGAGCTCTAGGAATAGCAAGAAGAACTGTTGAAGAAGGTTTTCCAAGCAAGGGGCGAGATCCCACGCCTCCAGAGGCACACCAAACTCACCAGTTGGTTCAGTTGAGCGTACAGAGTTTGGTTAGAGGAGTCTCCCGTATCTATAAACCACGACTTATTTGGGAAATAGGCTGGAATTGATCCAGGTTGTGGTAGTCTGGGTTAAACGTTAAGGGGCTGTGGGTGAGGAGAACGAGGAGTGGCTGCTTAATGGTTATTGGGGATCTCCTCTGGAGGTGGTGAGAACGTTTTGGTTCTCACCAAAACGTAGTGGTGATGGTTCGGTGATGGTTGAACAGCATCATGATTGTACTAAATGCCACCGAACCCTACACTTTAAAGCGGCTGATGCTATACCATATGAACTGGGCACTGGATACCCGTCTGGAAATCTTAGCTATACGATCACTTACTGTCTTAATGGGTAAGAATTCCTGAGTAAGCACCTCACCTCTCTGGCTTCAGTTCTGCCATCTGTAAAATGGGCTTAATAGTAATAGCACTTCACAGAGTTGCTAAACAGAATTAAACAAGAGAGGGGCTCAGCCTGCCTACGGAAGTGGTCAAAAAGCATCAGTCTTTATTATTGGAGATGCTGCTGAAAGTTGTGAGCTCTAAAGTTCTAGAAATAAAACCAAGATCTGAGTCCCTTACCTGAAATAGTTTTCTTGTCCTGAACAATGGTGGTTACTTTGATTCCTGAGACAAAATAATAAGAACCACACAACAATTGCACAATGTTTCATTTCAATACCCTTGTATAGTTGTAAGGCGGCTCCACTCATCTCATTTGACCCACTATGAGCCAGATAATTTCTTTTCTTTTCTTTTCTTTTTTTTTTTGCAGAGAAAAGTCTTACCACACATACGTCCTCTCAGCACCGAGCCTGGTCTACAGAAAAGGAAAGCCTTTTCTGTCTCTAACGAATTGCTGTCGGCTACCAGAATTTCAGATGAAAGCTGGAAGGAATACATGGGCTCCTGACTGAGGGTCCTTTCCAGTTGATTTGTAACGGTTTCCAAAGTCCTAATGAGTCGTTGCTGATTTTCCAGCTCGAGGGTATCATTTCTTTCATCGGGCAATGGCACACTAGCTGAGATTAAAAACAAGACGAAATAAAACATAACACACACAACATGGTGTTTCAGAAAACCATTTGTAGTTAGTGTCTTTTTTTTTTTAACCAAAAAGAAATGGCATATTAAAAATCTTCCAGGAAAAATAAACTGACACTCAACCACTACTTACTGAGCAACTAGTATAGGGGTAATATTAAGAACAATGCAATTTGTTTTAGTCCTTCTCTCATGTGCTGGATCTACATCACCTTTTTGTGAAGTTCTTCCTTACAGCACGTATAACTTTCTGTAAATTCTTGCCTTTTAAAAACATGCCTTAGTTCGCCATGCCAAGATGAGTACAAAGCAGGATATCTGTTGCTGCGAGAATCGTAAAATACATCTGTGATGATATTAAATTGCAAAAAATGACAAAACTCGGGTGATTGCGCGCTCCCTCATTTTCAGTTCCAGGACTATTTCCTAAGAATTATGACAAATGGTAAATTTGCAAAATAGGTCTCCCACCAAGAACTTCACATAATATTGTTTTTTTTTCAAACAGACAGTTTCTCCTTACCTGTGATGTTAAAAACTAACTTAATTTTGTGGTTCGATAATGGGGCACTTCTTCTAATTCGTGAAGATCTGGCTTTGCCGACACCTGTGGGTGTTTCTTGCACAGAGTCCAAGAAGTCATCGTAAGAGTAATCCAGCCTGTTAGCTGCGCCCCAACCACCAGGTCCTGGACAGTTGGGGCAGAGAAACAAGATTCTACAGTTGCCTCGTTATCGGCATTTAGTTCTGAATCTTAAGCCCCAAGTCAAACTGCCCCCTATTTCTTTAATTGCCCATAATGTACTGCATACAGGGATTCAGCTAGAATCTCATATTTCTCATCTACAATCTTATATTGTAATTTTTACACGTTTCATTTTAGATTTAGACTACCAATGAATTGCACAAGAAGAAAGACAAGTCCCCTTGGAGCTACCTAGGCATTTAAGCTGTTCTTCCCTTTGAGTTAAGAGTTTATTACCTTAGCTTTAGAGGTAAATTAAGATGTGGGTGCAGAATTTTAATCAATTCCTATTTCCCTTCAGGGTTTGCTCCATTCTTTTTTTTTTAATTGTAATATCAGCTTTATAAACAATGCAAATGAACAGGTTTCCTTTTGTGAGGATTATTCAGGATACTGCATCATATTTTAAAGGTGGAGGGGCAGGGGTGCCTGGATGGTGCAGTCAGTTAAGCAATGGATTCTTGGGTTTTGGCTCAGGTTGTGATCTCAGGGTCATGGGATCGATCCCCACAATGGGCTCCATGCTCAGCACGGAGTCTGCTTTAGATGCCCCCATGCCATTGTGACCACCCACATGGATTCAGTTTGTAGCTTCTGGATGTAGGGTATGAGGGTGTACAATTCTAGTCAAGTTACTTTCCTCTTTCTGAACCTCAGTTTCTTGACTTATAAGTTGAGGTCATTCTTCTTACCTCACAGGTTTGGGGGATAACTGAGACAATATACATTAAACCATCTAGCTCAGTGTTTGACTCATTCTAAAACCTCATTAAATGATACTAATATTGGTCTGTGCATATTGTTGTTGTATGATTATGTGCTTTAAATATCAAATTATATTTATACAGGCCTCTTTTTTTTAAATACTTTATTTATTTATTTGAGAGAGAATGAGTGAGAGAGAGCATGAGAGAGGAGAAGGTCAGAGGGAGAAGCAGACTCCCCAAGGAGCTGGGAGCCCAATGCGGGACTCGATCCTGGAAGTCCGGGATCATGACCTGAGCCCAAGGCAGTTGCTCAACCACCTGAGCCACCCAGGAGCCCTATACAGGCCTCTTGACCTATGTAAGCAGTTTAAAATTTTTAAATGAAATTTAAAATAGAGTTTTAAAGAAAATAAGCTCTTAAAAATTTTTTTTGTCTAATTTATGTCTTTTGGTTATTAAAATTACCTAGAATAAATATTTTTGTTTTTCACGTAAATATCATTCCTACACATATTATGTAGCCATTATAGAAAAACAGATGAGCCAAGACAAAAAAATTTTTTGATTACCTACAATTCCACCATATAGAAATAATGCCTATAACATTTTAGGTAAGAGTTTCTTCTATGAATATATAAACACATACATATATGTTTATGCATACACAGATACATGAATCACGGTAACAGAAATAACCATACCATACCTTTAACAAGTGATTATACTACGTGTATATTACTCAGTAATTTTTTCCCTAATTTTCTCAATGATATATTATGGCATTTCTCATAATATTCTCTTCTATGGCTATACCACAAACTAACCAGTTTCTATTTTCAGACTTTTAGGTTATTTCAAAATTCTAGAACATCCTTGTGCATAGAGGATTTCATAAAATGTAAGGCACCATCAATGAGAAGATATATTCCAATTTCAGGATGTCCAAATGAAAAATGTATACCTTAGAATTTATGAAATGTAGGACATCTTTGCACACTGATGTGATTTTTATCTTGAGAAATATTCTTAGAATTAGATTTCTGGGTTTCAGTATTTTTAATCTTTTGATACATATTGCCAATTGCCCTCCAATTTCTCTCCTGCATACGATATAGGAATATGATTTTCTTTCCTTATACCCTTGCCAATTTGGGGTATTATGATTCTTATTTGAATGTGTTAATCTGACAGGTCGAAAAGGGCATCTCATTTTAGTTTTAATTGGAATTACATGACTATTATGAGGTCAAAGCATTTTAATATATTTATTGACCCTTTGTTTTTCATACATTATGACTTGCCAAGGTGTTGTTTGAAATATTACACTAATCTTGTGACTCTCTACTGTAAAGGTACTCAAGGAGGAAGGCTTATCTCTTAGGATCAATTGCACCATGTGTCCACATAGGATTCTAGCAAACTGCCATTTTGATCCTTATTAGATGACAAATATCACCCATCTCAAAGCCTTATGATGACACCTGACTCCCTCTAGGTGCATTCTTATACCCTAACAGTCTACTTCAACAGTCTGGGAGGGGAAACCTGTGTCATGTGTGACAGAAGAGTCATTGTTGTTCTAGACATACTCCTGCCAATTCTGTTGCCAATGCCACCTCATGTTTTCCTATCTAACACTTGAATGTCCAAAATTTTCACTGAGAAGTTTTATATAATAGTTAAAAATGGGAAAAAACCCAAAGGCTACCAGTAGGAAATTGTTTACATAAATTATGTCAAATTGATTGATTAAATAATATGTGGCCATTGAAACTGAAGAATAACATTTAGTGACAGAAAAATGTCCTCAATATAATGTTAACTAAAAATTCAAGTTTACAAAGTAGTATGGGCACATATACATAATGTGTACAGTTATATGTATATATATGTTAATATACATAGTAATACATATGTTAGTATATTAACATAATTATTTATGGGATTGTGGATTATCTTGATTTCATTCTTTGGGTTTCAGCATTTTTCAAATTTTTGCAATAAACATACACAAAAATATTTTTAAAATTTAAAAATTATAAAGCAAATGTCAACATCATTCTAAATGCTAAGTCACTACAAATATGACACATATGATTAGTGTCAGGAAGAAAAAGGTGTCTGCTGTAATGTCAACTAATATCATCTCTCAGATAACCTTCTAAGGACTTTATGTGTACTTGTACTTATTCATTTAATCCTGAGAATGGTCCTATGAGTTCAATACATATACAATACATATACATACACATATATATATATACACAAACTTGCTCAAGACCACATAGCTAATAGGTAGTAGAGGAAGAATTTGGATGTAAGAAGTTGGTCTTAGAGTACAAGTGCTTAACTATGATGCTATTTTGTTATCACTATTATTATTATTATCATTATTTTTTTGAGAGGGAAAGAGAAAAGGAGAATGGGAGAGGGAGGGAGATGCTTAAGCAGGCTCCATGCCCAGCATGGAGCCCAACACAGGGCGCAATCTCACAAGCCTGAGATCATAACCCGAGCTGAAATCAAGGGTCAGACACTTAACTGACTGAGCCACCCAAGAGCCTCCATCACTATTATTTTTTAAAACATTATTCTAGAAGTGTTATACAGTTTTATAATAATGCAATAAAAATGACAAATTACTGGAAAGGTTGATGATGTTATTAATGAAAGACCCAAGGGTGACTAAGAAATCTTCCAGAAATATTAAGGCAGTAAGCTAAACTACACCAGCTATACCAGCAAACAAATCATATACCATAGTTAGAAATAACTTTAATAAAAATGTTGAAAGATAATATGGAGAAAACATGAAAATTCAATTAGAAGGTATATCGGACTTGAACAGATTGAGTCTTAATATATTCTGTGTGAGAAATCTGAGTATTTTACACATGTAACTATTTTAAAATAATGGCTTAATTGTAATTTAAATTGAATGGCATATAGAAATTGCTTTAGTACTATTCTAAGATGTCATATAAATATTAAAATTTCACAACATAATGTAAATTATTTTTCTTAGTTTTTATCATCTTAAGAGTTTTGGTTTTAAAAAAAGTTAATTTTTCTAGATTGCCCCACTCTTCTGGACTTAAAAATTATTTTGCAGATCAATCTTGCAATCTCAACACTGCATAATTTAATTACCAATTGCAAAGCCATTTTCATAGTCATAATTGTATTCGAGGCAATATTTTTTGGTCAGATCCTCTAATCTGCAGTCAATGTCCTCAGCATCACTACAAAATGATGGGACCTGCAAATAAAAAATGAAGAGTATGAAATGTAAATTCCATGTCTGTGTGCTCTGGATAAGCCCTTCGTTTTGTTGGTCTTCCATTTCCCTTTACAGGAGGGAGGAGAGGAACAGAGCTCTTCGTGCTTCCAGAGAGACCTCGCCCCTCGTCCGAGCCCTCCCCTGCAGCCTCTGGTACGTGTGGACCACCAGGTTTAGTTTCAGGCCTTTTTTCTCTGTGCATGTCACTGATCCCCAGAAGTCCAGGACCCCTGGCATATCTCTTGTCTCTAAACTTTCACCCCATATGGTTCTTTAGATCCTTTTTCTCTGATTCTATCTCCCACCCATCTCTTAGTCCTCAGAACCTTCATCTGCCCTCTGGATCTCAGGCATCAGCAAATCTCCTATTATTTTTTTTTCACCTCTCTTCATGGTCCCTTCATCTTTGTTCTCAATGACACTTCACCTTTCAGTTTTCTCAAACCATGGATGTGGCGGTGGAGGAAGTGTCCTCCTCCCTGCTGTTTCCAGATCACTCTCCCATGCCCCTCCTTAGGGCCTCACAGTCCTGAAGCTCGCTGCATAGTAGATGGCCCTCTGTGTGGTAGCCACCTACAGCCTTTCACTATTCTGCATCACCCCCTCATTCCAAGAATATCCAGTAACTGTCGCTGTTATCATTCTTGGTGATTTCTATATCCATCTGGCTAATCTCCCATCACCTTGGCTTCTCACTTCCTTTCCCCCCCCTCCTCCAGTCTTCCAGCCTTACTTTGCTCAGTGCCGTCATGGACCTACCCTCAGACCCCATCATTACCAATAACTGCACCCTCTCTTACACCCGGAAGTCTTTGACTTCATCAGATTTATAGTCCATGGACCCTACTACCTCTTCACTGTCTCTCAGTCCGGTGTCTCCACCTCCTGTTCATCTGTCTTAGATTCTATGGCTCATCACTAGGAATCCCTCCTTCACACACACCCATCTCCACCGCTTGTCTGCAGAACCCATAACCCTAGTTAAACTAATTGCTCTGCTTTCTTTTCACGTGCACCCACGTGGTTAATTACAGCTTGAGAGAAAACACAATCCTGCTTCCTGCCAATCCTACCACCTTGCTTTAGCACATTCATTTGCATTTTCCTAGAAAATTATTTTACACCATCAACTCCCTTTCCAAACCCCCACAACTCCTCCCCCCATCCTTTCTCTCTCAGCTGATCACTCTGCATCTTTTTTTCTGCGAGAAAACAGAAGTCAGAAAAGATCTTTTGACACACTTCTGCCACTGGGTGTACCCACTCGTGTATCTGTGTCCCTGTGTACACTGCCTCCTTGACTCCCCTCCTTCTCTCACACTGGACGTCAACCCTACTACCACTGAATCTACTCTTAGCATCTATCCAAAATCCAAGCTGCCTACTCTGTTAGGGATACAAATATGTATAGAACACATTTCCTTCAAGATGTTCAACACAAATTAAGTACATTGTTTTGCTTTCCTGTAAACAGTGAAAAAGTCCTAAACAAAAATGCATGAAAAAAAAATCCTTTCAATGTTCAATTATCTCATCATAAAATAAATACAGTCTACAATGGCATTTTTGTCATACTTTAAATTACAAAGCAGACATTTTCAAACCACATGGACCCCATGCTTCTCTGGCTTTCTGACTCAGAATGTTTTTAAAAACTCAAAAATGTTTTAATAAAGATTCACTTATAATTCATTCCAGAAGTCCAAAACCTATGAGCAATTCTAACTATTAGGAGCAAGTTTGGATTACAGAGAGGCGGGAAATCATTAGGACATGGAATTCCAGTGGCAGGTTACCCTGAGAGGCTATGAAAAGCGCAACAGCATCCTTTAAAATCCAATAAATACTGTGGACATACCATTTTCCCCAGGGTAGTCTCAAATGCTTCAGAAAATTTCTTCAGCAGATCTGTATCGTCACAACGAGTTGCTTTGTATAGCATCTCAAAGGATTTGAACCCATGATTTGCAAAACGTTTTACTGGAAAATGTTAGAGAAAACAGCTTCAGTTGGTTGAGTGTTTTCAACACAAAGATTTAATTGTCTTTGTAGTATCTGTAACTTAGGACTTTGGTTCTAAAATGATTTGTGGTATGGCTATAAAAACAAGAGATGACAGTTGAGACAATTTCCTAGGCATTAATTGATCACAATAAACCATGAGTCAAGCGGCACCATACTTGGTTACCCCGTGATGAGGTTTGCTTTGATATATTATTCTTTAGTTTGCAACCACATTAAGAAAATGAACATTTAATGGAAAAAGAGATTTAAAAAATTTTAAATTATATTTCTGGGAATTTTTGAAAAATCCTGTCTGGGTCAAAGATATCTTTTATATCTACATAATTTTGTATCACATATGTTTCTATTATATTTTTAACCAAAATACATTAAAAATTTTCTAACTACAATGGACAATCATAATCCTTGAAAGTGTAATTCCCACAGAGAATTCCTCCTTGGATCAGAAACTTGGCATGGTTAGACATAGCAAGCTGTCCCGTAATATTCTGAGACAATGATTCCTAATAACATCAGGATGAAAATCCTACTGTCTAAATCTGTGACAGAGGTGAGTGATATAGCAGAACTTTTAATTACTACCCAAATTTGTGGGGGAAAGTAGCTCAAATAATTGGGCTTTATTCTCTTTTCAGGACACTGGCATTTAAACTCCAACTATAGTAAGGAATCAAGGATTCATTCCAAAGAGTACTTATTTACACTAGACAAAGACACTGGCTATTTTTATAATAATACATATATTTAAAATTATAGACTAGCTCTAAATATAAATCAGACCTGCAGAGATTGTGACTGATCTTTCTCTATCACATATAATGGATCTTACTTTAATTAAATATAAGCTCTTCTACAGACTATGAGACTATCAGTTCACGTTAACAGATCAAGAACAACATGCTGACAAATCTCTATTTCTGGTAAATAACAAATATTGGGCCACGATGGGTTTGCCTTAAACAGAATCTTGTCCTGTACCAATCAATAACGAGACTCTGATGGGCTAACTTTTTAAATCAAAGGCTGAACATTTTTCTTATTCACAAACATTTCAAGTTCACGACACCATTTTTTTTTCCAAGTAAGCTCTATGCCCAATATGGGGCTCAAACTCATGACCCCAAGATCAAGAATTGCATGCTTGCTCTACTAACTGAGCCAGCCAGGTGCCCTTCATGGCACCATTTTTCATTCATCAAACCCAATCCCCATAGTAAGGAGATTTTCCTCTTAAATGCCCCAAAACATACACACACCCAAACACACATACACACACACACACGGAGTCCAGAAAGAAATTAAAACTTACTAGCACAGTCTGGCCATTCAGTGGAATATGGTGGCTTCCAAATTCCATCTTCATAAGCACAGTAATACTTCTCAGTAGACCCTTCTGTGAAATCATAGCCCTCCGAGCAACTTAATGTGCAGTTAACTCCAGCACTATCTTGAGTACATATAAAATCCCCATTTACAGGTGTAAATGGAACTTCACAGGCAGAAGCTGCATTAAAAAAAATTGTACTATTTCTACACAGTGGTTTAAACAATATAAATTAAATTCTATGAGTCTAAGCTGAATTTTGAAAAGGACTCCTCCTGTCCACCAGCATTCCTGGAAAAACTTTCGTCACAAATCCTTAGTGTGGGAACATGACAACATATGCCTCTTGGTTCCTAGGTGGGCACAGTTGAAGAGCTGTACCTATGTGTGACTAGAGGCTGTGCATATTTTATAAATGCTAAGCTATTTCTGACTTGGGGTTATTTGTGGCCTTCCTATAGTGAAAGTGAAAATTAGATAACATTACGTAGTAAGTACATCTGTAGAGTCTGTCTCCTCAGCTATTCAAAATAGAATTAGGACAGTAACGTTTTGTACTTTCAGTGAAAATGTTAATGAAATGTTAAAGACCACCCTTGAAAAAAATATTTCTATGTATCATAAAGTGAGGCAATTACAATGGGAAATGTAAGTAAGATCTGTCTGTATTCTAACCTTATGAATCTACTGCACAACTGTCCATTCTCTCTCACTAAACACAGCAATTACACATAGCAAATGGTGACTAGCTTTCTGGAGGTTTATTTATTTTTTTAAGATTTTATTTATTTGACACAGAGAGATCACAAGTAGACAGAGTAGTAGGCTGAGAGAAGGGGGAAGCAGGCCCCACATTGAGCAGAGAGCCCAATGTGGGGCTCGATCCCAGGACCCTGAGATCATGACCTGAGCCAAAGGCAGAGGCTCAACCCACCGAGCCACCCAGGCGCCCCATGAAAAGAATACCTTTTATGACAATGTGGATGTCACAGCTTCTGTTATTGCCCGAGGGGTCAGTGGCTGTATATCGCACTACAGTCTCCCCGTGAGGGAAAAGATCTCCTGGTGAATGGCTCCTGGTAATGAGCAACACGGCCCCTAGAGAGGAAAGAAGGGACCCAGTCTGGAGGTGACTCGTCTGCAGTCACTTCATCAGTTCCTGTATTTGAATTTTCACTTTCTCTTTATACAAACCAACTAGGCATTCAATTTATGTTGATTTGGTTACTAGTAAAAAAATAAAAGATGCAATGTTTATACTGTAACACAGAAACATTAGATTCAAAAACCTCATCAGAGTAAGGCGTTCTTGCTAAATAAATGGTTTTCCCTGAGTAGATCAGTCTATTGGAATACTGGAAAAATTTTTTAATTCTTTATTTAAATTCAGTTTAGTTAACACATAGGGTATTGTTAGTTTCAGGGGTAGAATTTAGTGATTCGTCAATTGTATATGGCACCTGGTGCCCATGACATCAAGCGCCCTCCTTAGTGCCCGTCACCCGTTTATCCCTTCCCCCCACTCACCAATATTGGAAATTTAATTAAGAAATTTATTTAATTTGCATTTTAATTGTCGCTTACTGGGTTTTAGTGAGAACTTTAACATGAACTTCAAATGTATTTCCTCACTTTTTTTCTGCTTTCCTACGAACTTTTTTGACTTTAGGGGGCAAATCTTGGAGAAATGAAGAGGACTACAGAGAAGCGTACTAACAACATTACTGAAGTGCATAGTTCATGCCTTCAGGACGATGTAAACATAGAGAATTTATCAGAAATCTTCAAGTACAACAACTAGTATAGGTTTAATAAATGTGCATTAGATACTGAATGAAGGAAACCCCAGGGACAGGTAAGATGAGTAATACTGAATTATATATAATTATCCTAGCATTAAAACATATTACCTTATATGATTATTCATTCCACTTAAACAATGAGTAATTTGCTTTTCATTTCTTTTAACCTTTTTAAAAGCTTTTAAAAATGAAATACAATTCAGTGTTAACCACGCTGACCACAGAATCTCGGCGTCCGCACCTGAGTTGTCGGAGAACTGAGGCTCATCCCACACCGCAGGGTACTCCTTCTCTGAGACCTGCATCGGAGGTGGGGATCTGCACCAGTCTATGCTAGGTGGTTCCACATCTAAAAAAACAGGAGGGCAGAGAAAGAAGTTACAACTGGTATTCAGAAGTGACGCAGTGTACACAAGAGAACTGATGTCTAATTGTGCTAGTGGAGACCCTTGACCTTGTTAGACTGGCCCCGGAGCCCCCTTTGACAATGAGATTTGTGCTAACCCTGGTCTCCAAGGCAAAAGAAAGAGCTGACTCTTGTTATTCTGTCCACTGCCTGTTGAAGAAGAAATACTAGGTTCCTAAGATCACCCTGAGCACAGCCGTGTAAAAGGCAATTCTGGGGGCACCTGGGTGGCTCTGTCGGTTGAGCGTCTGACTCCTGGTTTTGGCTCAGGTCATGATCTCCGGTTTGTCAGATCAAGCCCCTAATGGGGCTCAACACTCAGCATGGAGTCTGCTTGACAGTCTCTTTCCTTCTCCCTCTGCCCCTCTACCCATCACTCACTATCTCTGCCCCCCCAATAAATAAATAAATCTTTAAAACAAAAACAAAAAAAAATTTTTTTTAAAGGCAATTCTGGATGTGGTGGGCATGCACCCAGAGTAGTGAAGCTGATGGACCAGGAAATGAAGAGAACCTTCCCAGAGAAGCAGAAGGAGTGAGATGACCAAATCTCAGGACAGGCAAATTTACGGGACTCATCTGAGGTCATTACGCTAAAAAACTGCAACCATGGGCATTAAGACCAGGGTATTTCTACCCGTGATAGACGAGAACATATACTCGGAAATTAAATGAGCTGTATCTGTGAGAATATGTAGATTTCTGTTTTATGCTAAGTCTTTTTTTCCTCATGCTTGTTATTTCATTAGCGCAGTGCCTACTGATTTTCTAGACTGTAAACTTTGCCGACCCGTGACGAAGTCTCTCTTGCAGTTAGGTTTCCACTGCAGAGCATGGCACCTGGTCCTTAACCCACGCACAGAAAAAGTTGCTGAATAAAGAAAAACGTGAAGAAATGCTCATTGGAGGTCTGCACACTTGAAGGGTGCCGAATCGAGTCAATTCAGAGTTAAACTGACAAATCCGGCAGTGTTTACTAAGGTTTTCCCCAAAGAAATTACAAACAAATATTTCCAAGATTTTCTTAAACTTATCTGATCCTAGACAAACATTTTATTTTTTTCAAAGATTTTTTTTTTTTACTTATTTTTCAGGGAGAGAGGGAGGGAGAGCACAAGCAGGGGGAGCAGCAGTCAGAAGGAGACGCAGGCTCCCCGCTGAGCAAGGAGCCTGATGTGGGAATCCATCCTAGGACCCTGGGATCCTGATCTGAGCTGAAGGCAGATGTTTCACCGACTGAATCACCCAGGTGTCCCTAGACAAACATTTTAAAGTTGAATTGCAGGCATAAGAGAGCAGGAAGACTCAGTTAATTACCGTCAAAAGGATAGGAGGTACTAGCGGAGGCATCGTCTCCAAAGGAGAGAGAAAGCCTATTTCAAAGCAAGTGAGTCTGCATTCCTGGAATGCTGAGCAAAAGCATTTATCAGTAAGATACCCACACCCTGTCATCCCAGGAAACAAGAAAATGCAGGCTTTAGAATATTTTCTCTTTCTTTTTCTGTCTCCGTCTCTCTCTGCCCCCTCTCTCCTTGTCTCCCTTTCTCTCACTTTCCCCTTCTTCTTCTTCTTTCCCATTTCATCTCTCTCTCATAATTTGAAAATCCAGTGTCTAGCTAGACACTTGAGTACACATTTCACATTTCGTCGTGCTGACTCTTCATTGTGAAAAATTAAAACTTGGCAAATGCTTGAACCACAGTCCCATGTCTAAAATTGCAGTATCACAAAAGACAAATCCAGCATATTTTTCATATGACTGGTCAAGTTCATGTTTAAGACAACCCTAAATAAGCAATAAAAAAAAAAAACACACAAAAAAACCCCTAAGCACTATGAAATGAATTTCGCTGATTTTTACTTGCATCTCTTTTTGTTGACTTGTACCCAAATCTATAATTTCTAAGATAAGGAGCCAGTCTGATATACATTAGTTATTTTAAGAAGTTATGCAAAATTCTTGAAATATTATGAATTAATGTGTTGAATTTTTAAACAAGCATATTAAAATACATGAGATGAATATAGGAAATGTCAATATGTTTACTAGAGCCTAATGTGTGTCAGGCACCAGCTCAAGTGGTTTATGAATTTTAACTAGTTAAAAACCTCACAATAACCCTATGATATAAGATGTTTATTCATTCTATTTTTGGATAAAGAATCAGAGGCACAGAGAAGCTACTGGTCACACTGCCTTTAAGTGGGAGAGCGGACTCAGACTGGGCTCCAAGTCTGTGCTCTTGACCACTATAGACTGCTACGTGTCCTATTTCTCCAAGTAACACATCTTGGCAATGGGTGTCTGCTGTCTACTGCGTGTCTACTTGATTGATTGAAAACACAAAGATGAACTGGGAGATGGAGCAGCAAATCAGTGCATGTCCCCACCCAACAAAGAGGACTGACCTATAGCAGTGGTTGTAGGGATGAAGAGGCTGGGACAGATTTCAGAGATAGTAAGTAGATGAAACCAGCAGAACTTGATAACTCATTGAATGTTGGTGAAGGAAGGAAAGGAGTCAAGGGTGACTTCCAGATTTCTGCACAGTAGGTTAAGTGTTTGGCTGGGCCATTTTCTGAGCTGAGGAACACACTAGGTTTGGGTGAGTCTGTAATGCTTGTAGGACATCTACATGGAAAGCTCAGTTGGCAGTTCTATATATTCGTTTGAACTTCAGAAAAGAGATTGAGATAGAAACCTGAAAGTGGTCAGTTAACAGAATCACCAGGAAAACTACAGAAAGAAAAAGAAGAGCACTAGGCTGAAACGCTGGAGATGGGTCACAGTAGAAAGCTGGCCTGAGGAAGAGAAGCCACTTAGGAAAGAGATAAAAAGGAGAAATGAGAACAATGGGTTGGCGAATCAAGAAAAGACTGGTGTCAGATAAGCTAGGGAAGGAGACAGTTTTGATAAGGAGAGTGTGGTTAATAATGTAAAATCTAGGGGCGCTTGGGGGGCTCAGTCGGTTAAGCGTCTGCCTTCGGCTCAGGGTCCTGGGATGGAGCCCCGCATCGGGCTTCCTGCTCAGTGGGAAGCCTGCTTCTCCCTTTTCCTGAGACCCTCCTCCTGCTCATGCTCTCACTCATGCACACAATCTCTCAAGTGAATAAATGAAAAATCTTAAATTTTTTTTTTAATCTAAGGAAAGATTATGTAAAATAAGAACTAGAAAGTGTATAGTAGGAGTAACTCTAGAGACCATTGGGAACCCTGATGACAGCAGTTTACGAGTGGAGGGGACAAGAGCCGGACATAATGAGTGACTTTGAGAATACATGGCCCTTGAGACAAAACAGATGGCAAGCCCTGGGAACTTTTCAAAAGGCTCATACTGGAAGAAATCAAAGAGAGACAGGGATATATAAAGAGTATGTAGGTTTCAAAGAGGGAGTGGCTTGAGCAGGTTTCAAGGCCCATGGGGAGAATCATGGGGAGGGAACTGTCAAAGATAAAGGAGCAGCAAAGTTCTTTGGGTTATTCTCACAAACCCACCCAAATAATTTTACAACTTACCAATAACCTTGACATGGAAAGTGCAGCTGGCTTGGTTGCCGGAGAGGTCAACTGCTGTATATGTGATAGCAACATCTCCAATTGGGAAAAGGTAAGGTGGGGTGAAAGCTGGATGAACATGGATTGATACCTTTTAGAGATAAATGAATATTTTGAAAGTTAAAGTTAATAGCAATGAAACATTTTTTTTACTTAAATATTATTAGGAAAGGTGAAATTTTTAAAAATGATACAATATTTCATACATATACCAAATAGAAAAAAAGTCAGGTGCAGCCTTTTGGTGTGTTTCTTTCTGGACTATTGTTCTATTTATATAGTTTATGCAGCTGGCATATGTATAAAATGTTATTCCTTATTTTTTAAATATAATATCTTAAAACATTCTTTATGCTGTTACATAGTCTTTAGAACTTAAGAAGACTCTTAAACACCTCCAAAATTTTCTATAATAAGTATATGCTAATTTTTAAAAATCTATTGAAGGACATTAAAACTGATCCCAAATTTTCCGATAATAAACTAGGATGAACAGTTTTGTACAGGTAATTCTAAAATTTTTTTATTACGTCTCTATAACACATTTCCAGGACAGAATTACTAGCCTCAAAGTCACTAACATCTCATTGATAGATAATACAAAATTTCTTTCCCAAAACATGGTAATAATTTGCAGTATTCGATAGTGTCACTGTTAAAGTTCCCACTCTTAAGTTCTCTGCCCTGTATTAAATACCATTACTTTTTGGTAATTCAAAAATATTTTGGTAACTCAAAAAATATTTTGGTAACTCAAAAATGACACCAGGTCATTGTTTTAATTCACAATTTCTTAATGCCTCAGACCAAGACTACATTGTCATATGTTTGCAAGATATAGATATATCCTTTCCTTTTTGAATTACACATTTGCCTTCTTAGGCTGTTTGAAAATTATGTGATAGAAATACATTTATATTAATGTGTTAGGTAATGAATATTCTACCCCTTTGACAAGTTTGAAGCATTTTTTTCAAGTTAGCTATTTATCTTTCAATTTGGATATTTTTTAAAATAAAAATTTTAAAAATACTTTTGTAGTCAAATGCGTTTGTCTTTTCTATTGTACTTTTAAAAATATTTCAACACACGGGGGAACATTTAGTGTGAACTCTCATTAGACCCTGAAATACACCGCTGTACTCCTCTTAGTGCTTGTTGATGATTATGATGAAGGCAACAACAATGGGTGTTTTCACCTCTTAATGGAGAGTAGAAACCACACATGATGGACTAACATTCAACAAGGACATCACCTACAGTACACTTAGTCCTAGAAGTCACATTTGTGCTTTCATTTATTTTTTAAATTATGTTCAGTTAGCCGGCATAGAGTACATCATTAGTTTCTGATGTAGTGTTCAACGATTCAGCAGTTGCTCACAACACCCAGTGCTCATCACAACCCAGTGCCCTCCTTAATAACCATCACCTGGACATGTGCACTTCTAAAATTCAGATTTAAAAGTTACCTTGTCTTTAGTTACCTAAAGAAAAATATTATATGCTCTCATTTAACACAGAATCTAAGAAAACAAAAAAATCACACCCCCAGATACAGAGAACAGGTGGTGGCTGTCAGAGGAGGGGATAGAGTGGGGGAGGGGGTATGAAGTGGGCTAAAGGGGGTCACAAGGTACGAACTTCCATTGATAAAATAAAAAAAATCCTGGGAATGTAATGTGCAGCATGGTGACTATAGTTATTTTTTTTTAAGATTTTATTTATTTATTTGACAGACATAGATCACAAGCAGGCAGAGAGGCAGGCAGAGAGAGAGGAAGGGAAGCAGGCTCCCCGGTGAGCAGAGAGCCCGATGTGGGACTCTATCCTAGGACCCTGAGATCATGACCTAAGCCAAAGGCAGAGGCTTTAACCCACTGAGCCACCCAGGCGCCCCTATAGTTATTTTTTTAAGTTACCTTGATTCTAACTATGTTCAGCACAATGATTACAACAGTGTTTGTATGTGTGCTGTGACCTCCTCTCACCCCAATATAGCCTGGCTGGCACAAATTATACATGTTTACACACAGTTGTGAAAATAATATACCATAAAAGCATCTTTGTGTATGTGAATACTAACAGTGTTAGGTCCTAAATGAATTCCTTTTTTAACATCTAATGGATAATTATCTCAAGCTATATACAATACTGAAATATTGTATTCTGAATAAAATACTGTGTTAGAGAAAGCTGAATTAAAAACTGATCTCTCCTTCACGTTGGCCAATATACAATTATTTAGGGCTCATATTTTAAAAGATACATTCATAAATAGGAATTAATATTGTTTCCACATCTTTTTTTTCTTAAAAGTTCAGCAGAGCCTAGGTAAGGGGCAAAGAATTCTTAGGTAATCTTAATGGATACATAATACAACAAATCCATGGAGTACAAAGTTTCCATTTTAGAGATTCTTATCTGAGATTTCTAGTTAAAAACTCAAGACCGATCATTCCTCCAGCCAATGAAGCATTAATATTTATGAGTGCAGTATATATAGAGAGTAGAGAGAATGGTCACTAGTATAGTAGTAAATCTTCGATATCTCACATATTTGCAGTGCATTTAAAATCCATTCAAAAAGGATGCAAATGTTCGCACAAACCTTACCTTTTCCCCAGAGTTGTCTTTACTTGCTGGGATTTGCCAGGTGATATTAGCAGAGTCTAGCTGTTCCTGAGTCTTGGCCTCTATGTCCTTAGGACAGCTGATTTGGGGAGCCTCCACATCTGACTCAGAAAATGCACAAATCAGTGAATCAGTTGCTGGGTAATTCTAAGTCATATAAGAAAGAGGTAAAAATACATGAATACTCTGTGACTCATTGTTTACAGCTCAGTTCCAGATTAGCTTGGAAAATGCAACAGCCTTCAGCGTGGTTTGTGAGGCCCTTCCTGACCTGGTACCTGTTGACCTCTTAGCTTCATCTTTTATGGTCCCCGACCGGAATTCACTCTCCAGGCTGGATACTCTCATTCCCATGCCAATTCCCCGGTCTTTCTTGCACTTGTGCCTTTGTGCCTGAATCAATGCCCTCGCCCTTTTTTACCTAGATAACTCCTTGTCCTTTCTCAGCTTAGACACGAGCTCCTCAGGAAGCGCTCTCTCCACAGGCTCCCACAGCCCCCCACCCTTCCTGACCATAAAAAACTCAACATGCCATCTTGAAACTGAATTTTCTCCCCCCAGCAGAATTCACATTTTTGAAGGCCAGGATAGCTCTTGTCCCATTGTGTTAAATAGTACACTGGAAGCTTGGTAAATATTTTTGAATGGAATGAAGAAACAGAAAAAAATAAATGTTAACTGTGGCCGGAAGGAATTACACTCGAAAACAAGACTGTCAAGTAGAATTAATTGGCAGTGCTAAAATGCACTGTCAAAACAACAAATGGAAGCCAATGACATTTTCTGCAGAATGAAACTCTGTAATACAGATACTGAGTTAGACAGAGGTGGTAAGGTTAAACATATCCACATCAGTCACTGTAGAGCTAAGTTCTTATATATAACATAAAAGTTCTTTATTTTAAGTTATGTTAAATTAGGTCTGCAATAACTTGCAGCTGGATATATCCTAGTTGATGTAATCGGTGTCTCATATCTTGTTTTTTGAAAACTTTACACAATTTATATTTTCTTTTTCTTGGAGGGGTTGATACCTGGATACTTTTCCCCCACAAATATGAGTTAGCATATTGACCCTGAAAATCTAAAAAAGTAGTTGAGTTTTCATTCACACTTGAATAATAGTTTAACTGGATTTGGAACTTTAAATTGCTGTTTTCTTTCTGTATTCTTTGGACATGGCTGTATTTCCTTCTGGCATTTAGAGTTGTAAATGAGAAGTATCATGTAAGTCTGCCTCTTGTTTCTTTTGTGCAATTTCTCTTTTTTCTCTGGAAACTGAGTTAAGATTTTCTTGTTAAACTCCAGACCTCAGAAATTTTGCCAGTCATGAAAATATGCCTGTCTAATGGTCAGGGGCTATGATTGATCTCATGTTTCAAGTTTAGCTCAGAGAAACTTCCTTCTACTAGTAAGAAAGTTCTCCTCCATCCACTTCCCTCTCTCCTTCTGGAACTCTTTATTAAATGGACATTGGGGCTTTTTCCTATCCTTGGTATATCTTAACTTCCGTCTTTTTTATTTGATCATTTGGGATATTCAAGTTCTTTATTATTTCTCCATTCTGAGGGAACTCTCAGTTTGGTTCTTCAAATCACTAATGCTGTTTTCAACAACATCTGTTCCACTTTATTTACCCTTCTCTTAGAGAGATTTTTGACGTTTTTACTTCTGAAAACTCTTTTTTGTTCTTAACACCCCCTTTTTCACAGCAGTCTGTTCTGGCTGCAAGTAAGATGGCAATGTCCTCCTGTGAAAGTTATGGGACGCAGGTTTTCAAGGGGAATGGAACCCCTGGGTGCCTCAGCTGGTTAAGTGTCTGACTCTTGGTTTCGGCTTGGGTCATGATCTCGGGGTTGTAGGATCAAGTTGAAGATTTTCCCTCTCCCCTACTCTTTAAAAAAACAAAAACAAAGCACTGATAACTTGCTTCTTTTTAAACTGACTCGGTCCCATGGGCTTTATATGGGCCAGAAATTCCTCAGAGATTTTCATCTCCTGATGGAAAACTTACCTGATTTCCAGCTTGAACATTATCCTTATATTCTACTTCTTCTGTCATTGCCTGGCGTATTAGAATTGGATTTTTGTAAATCCATCATTTTGAAACAGAAATCTTTATAGAGTGTATTAGGATAACACCTACCACTTTATCTTGGATTTTCAACAAAAGCTGCAAAGAGGGACAGGCCCAATCCTATATAATGACATGACCAACATGGCATTATATAGGAATCTCGTTTTCAGCCTGACCAACACAGGGAGCCTACCTTTACACACAGCTGTCTGAACTTTGACGCTCCACTTCCCAGAGGTGGTGCATCTCACTTCTTCTTTGACGCCTGATAAAATGAATCCTCGGCGGCAACTGAGTTGACAGACCATCCCAGGTTTGGCGGGCTGCTTGCCACAGCTGTGGGGGGAGATGATGACCCCTCTGGGCTTCTGAAAGGTGGGGCAGTGGCGCTCTGTTGTAAGGAAATGAAAGAATTATTTGCATTCCCACCAATTTCAAGAAAAATAAAATTATGCTGCCTAGGAACTGACATAAATCATTAAGTGGTATCTGTTTATGACACTGAACATATGATACATTATAAATAATGCTAAACTATATATCTTTGGTTATCTCATGTTATTTGGTCAGTGTAACAATACACTGAAAAACTTCTAACTGGCATTTTAATTAATGCCAACTGTGACTTTTATCACTGGCTTGGAGCACCTTCTTTCAGTCTGTAGAACATTTATGGCTCTAAAGTATAAAACAGTAAATTAGGGTGCCAGGGTGGCTCAGTCAGTTAAGTGTCTGCCTTCGGCTCAGGTCATGATCCCAGGGTCCTGAGGTCAAGCACAACATCAGGCTCCCTGCTCAGCAGGAAGCCTGCTTCTCCCTCTCCCTCTGCCCCTCCCCCTCCTCATGTATGCTCTCTCTCTCTCTCTCTCTCTCTGTATCTCATTCTTTCTCTCAAATAAATAGACAAAATCTTTAAAAATAAATAAAATAGTAAATTAGAGTCCCTCTTTAATGGATTAACCAGTATATATTCAGCAACCTGTCTCCATTTTATGAGTTCTTTTGGTTCCATCTTTAACTGAGCACATTATAAGAAAAGTTTTCATTCCCTCCCTCAAATCACTGTGTCATTCTGGGGCCCTGACCCTTTGGAACAGATGAAGGAGACAGAATGCAAGTAGAATGGAAAATCAAGACTAAGACTTACTGTGGGATGTGTGTGTGTGTGTATGTGTGGTGTCCCCGCCCATGTGCACATTTATTTGTTTTGTGCTGATTCTACTGGCAGCACTCCTAGCATCTTTAGTCTGTATTTCCCATGTAATAACTCCTAATATTTATTCAGTATGTACTATGCCAGGCATTATTCCAAGTGCTTTACATGTATTGACTCACTCAATCCTCTGCACTGAGGGGTACCGTTATCATTCCCACTTATAAACAAGAGTGTTGAGGCACAACTATGGGAAAGTTACCCACAGTCAACATCCTTGAGGTCACCCTGTAGGTATGTGGAAGGCTCTGTGTGCTCCAAAACACTTCACCACCACGCCTCCCCCCTGAAATTTCTTTCAAACTCCTGCCCCGGCAAAAGCAATTTTTCCTGAAAAATTGGTCGTTTCTTTATTTTTGTACAATACATGCCAAACGACTGCCCAGACTTTCTGTTGCGCTGCAATAAGGAGGAAAATCAGAGCCAAATTTGTGGTTCAAATGTAATGACCATGTGGGTCTCAATATCCCTTATTTAGAGATGATTCTTTGTAAATTAAGAAAATTATCATTTTAGCTGTGATAGTCGTTGAAGATTTTTTTCCCTGTTAATATGCTCTTTTTTATTATGTTATTTTGAATAAATATTCTTTAATTTTTATATAGTCTAACCCACTGATTTTATTTCTACCTCTTTTATACTTAAGTTTTGAAACTGGTTAACATTCACATATTTTAACTATACTCTCTTCTAATTTTTAATGGTTGTATTTTTTAATTTATATTTTAAAATCTACAAAGAATTGATGTCGGAGTCTGGTGTGAATTAAAGACACACAAGAATTTCATTTTATTTCATTTGTTTTTCCCAAGGAGCTAGCCAATTTTTCCATATTACAAATTGAATAAATCTTTTCTTCTCAACTGACCTGTAATGCTTCCCCGGTAATACATAAGACTCATAAGCTTTGGGACCTATTCAGTTGTCTACATCTATACGGCAGTAGAGAAAAACTCTTCATTTTTGTAGTTTTAGTATATATTTTAAAACCCCATACAGCTACTTTCTCTTTACTATCCTTTATTACTCTTCCCTTTTGATCTTGTTTTTGTGATTTTCGTGTACATATTCTTTCAGATAAGCTCTAGAATCACTAGCTACTTGAAAAGAGGAGCAAAAAAAAAAATCTCTTTTAAGGTATTAAATGAGATTGTACTTTACCTATAGATATATCTAGAAAGTACTTACATTTTGATAAAATTTTATAAAAATATTAAGGTGTTCTCTCTGTCTCTAACATTCTGTAATTTGTATAACACTGTTTCTAGACACTGCTATTTGAGGTTATTGTTACATATTTTATATTTTCCATAGGTTTTCTGAATGTGATTTTTCACTATATATTTTATTTATCATTGTATATGGAAAAGTTCTTTATTTGGTATTCTTTTTTTTTGAGATTTTATTTATTTATTTGACAGAGAGAGGTCACAAGTAGACAGAGAGGCAGGCAGAGAGAGTGGGAAGCAGGCTCCCCACTGAGCAGAGAGCCCGATACGGGACTCGATCCCAGGACCCTGAGTTCATGACCTGAGCCGAAGGCAGTGGCTTAACCCACTGAGCCACCCAGGAGCCCTTTATTTGGTATTCTTAAAACATTTGGGAACTCTCAGCTCTCTTAGTAGATTCATTCTATTTTGGGGTAGACATGTAATCTATCAAAGATGATGATTTTAAATCCCCAAAGCTCTAATCTTATGATTTATTACATCTGCTCCAGCTTTGAGAACAATGCTACACAATATGGATGATTCTGGGCACGCTTTTCTCTTCCCAGATTTAATAAGACTGCCTTATATTGTTTCCATAAGTGGCTGCAGGTTTAATAAGGACATCTTTTTTATTATGTCACTTATCAATATGAGCTTCTCAGAATTTTATTGAAAATGTGTTTTAAATGATGATGAATGGCATCTTTATCTTCTGCTAAGTAACCATGTGAATTTTTCCTATTTGTTACAATGAAACAACTTATTATGTTGATTGATTATATTTAATTTTAAGCCCTTCTGCATACCTAGGTTAAACTGCTGTTTTGACAGGCCATTCTTTTGGTAGTATATTTGCTGTCATAGTTTATTATCTGTTTTTTGGTAACCCCTATCAAGTTGGCAACTTGTAGTAGTTTGATAATATAAATGATTTAGCTTTCCATTATTTGGGCCAAGTTATATGGTACAGAGTTATTGTTTCTGAAAAGTTAAAAAGAGTTTCACTGATCTCTCAGTCATTTTTGGAGTAATTAATGCTCAGATAACATTTTCCATTTTTTATAAGTAATTACAAACTTCCATTTCTACTTTTTTCTTGACTCGTTTAAAAAATTTTATTTTCATAGACAATCATACATATCACAGATTTTTAATTTATGTGAACAAATTTATGTATAGTGTTTTATTATTCTTTGAAAAATCTAAGGCCTCTATATACTTTGTTATAGCTTCTTAGAATAATTCTGTTTTTGCATTTTTCTTACTTATATTTTTAAAAATCTATTATGGTAGGTGTGCCTGGCTGGCCCTGTCAGTTAAGTGTCCAACTCCTGGTTCTGGCTTAGGTCATGATCATAGGATTGTGAGATCAAGCCTCACATCAGGCTCCACGATCAGCGTGGAGCCTGAGGTTCTCTCTTCCCTCCCTCTACTCCTGCCCCCTGCATGTGTGCTCTCTAAATAAAATCTTTAAAAAACATTAAAAACAAAAATCTCTTCAAAGATTTCCCTCTTACCCATTCTATGGCATCCTATCTCCCTTCATAGTTCATTTTCCTTAATTATTAGTGTGTATTTCTTTCAAATTCCATTGCAGTCATTCTTTTCCTAACTTTTGAATTTAATGTTTAGTTTCATTTTCCCTGTTTAATAATGAAAGGATTTATAACTACAAAATTACATCAGTGTATAATTTAGCCCATGTCTCGTAACTGGTGCTAGGAGTTTCTCAATTTCATTTTTTATCTTTTTAAAAATTGCATTTTTTAACTTCTCGTTTGTCCATTGAATTCATTTCCTTTATCTCTCTTTCTATTGAAGTCTATATGCTTCGGTGTTTTTGTCTGGTTCCATACTTTAGAAAATGCTAAGAACAATCATTAATAACATTGACGTTGTTACATGTGTTTCAAATAACCTTTCTTTTTTGCTGGTTGCCTTTTAATAATGTAAAGAATTCACCTGAAGTACAGAAATTTAAATCTGTTATTCTTTTCTTTTATTCTTAGGAAATTCTTCTCCATTAAAAACTCAGATTGTCTTTTTATTCTCAGAAAGTTCTCCTGCATAAAAATCCACATCTTTTCTTATATTTCACTCCTTAATTTGCCTGATTTAATTAACTTCATTTAGTGACTTTTTATATGTATGTAGTGGAGTCAAACTTAATTTTTACATAAGCTTTTCCCCCATTGATTTCTGGAATTTCCTTTACTGAGTGTTATACTCTTCTATAAACAAACGTTCACTTCTGCACCATATTTAGTCATGTGTAGCTCCATTGTTCTGTGCATCCTTGTACAAATCATGTCCTATTTTTTAAGTACTGTGGGTTCACAATCTGTCTTATGGTGGTGAGAATAAGTTCTCTCTCATTTTACTTCATGTTCAAAATTTTTCTCTTTTGTATCTGTCTATTCTTCTATCAATTTTTTTAAATCAGGATTTTCACAGTAATTACGGTGGTTGTCAGAATTTGGGGTTGACAGTAAGTTGTTCCCCAATAAAATGTAAAGAGAAATGCAATTTCCTTTGATAGTTACACAAATCCACCGAGATATGCATATGTTTTAAATCATTACAGAGATGTGCACAACAATCTTAAGAAGAACTGAGAACAGGAACACCTTATTAAAGGTACAATTGTTAGTGAAAGATTGGGTCCCTCAGCAGAGGAGATGGACAGTCATGGAACCAGGGAAAGAGGTGATTCTCAGGAGTAAACATTTGTATTTACACAGAAAATCTAGCCTAAGGAGACAACATCCCAACTAAAGAGGTTTATTGAGATTTACTGTCCCATTGTAAAAGCCACCTTTTTTATAGTGATAGATCCATCACCCTTGCTTAATTCTGTGGAATATCTGAAGAAGCGAACCTCCTTTGTTTTGGTCTTATGCAAACTAAATGTCTTCCTGATTTGGGTGTTCTTGTAGATTCGCCTACAGGGAAATACCATGTTTGTTGGGCCTAAGTCTTAGAGTATTGGTACCAGTAGGTATGTCATTGCTAATGAACTGAACTTTTGTTTCATAGTAAATTTCATTCTCCAATCCAGGAGAGACTAATCTCTTCCCAGTATGATAACAGTTTTTCTGAGCTTGCATAGTGAGGATCAATTCTTGGACTGTTAAGCGAATCCCCCCAGACCCTGGAAGCTCAACGGCCTTCTGGTGATACCTTCCTCTATTATCAACCAAGGATCCAATACTAGATAATACTAGAACAAACCTGTAAATTAATTTGGAAGGAACTACATATTTATAATATCTAGTTTCCCATCTCAGGTCTTCGCATATCTCCATTTATTTCCTACATATAGATCTTCTTTTTCCTTTTTTAAGAAGTTGGTTACTTTGATTTGGGAAACAAAGGCAGAAGGAAAAATTAAATTTCTTTACTGCCTACATCCCACTGACAAGTCCTTGAAAGGGGCAGTGTTAGGAGCGTTAACATTCCTTTAGGAACTCAGCTGCCTTGACGTTGATACTTTGATAAGGGCAAAAGACATTCTTAGCCTGAACCCCAGAATCCTGTGAGTCTACTTTAATATATAAAAATTCCTTTGGAAAATCCCTTTATCTCTACCCCCAAGATATATGTTAGTAATCATCCTGCAAGCATATGGCTCACTGATACCTATCTGAAGGGTCCCATGACTGACATTTTACTAAACAATAATAAATCACCTTTCCTAACAATTGCTAGTCCCATCACATTCCTAGAAATATTGTTTCCAAAATACCTGGGAGACTTCTGCTTTCCCTAACCCCCTCCCAAATTCAAAGTACATGATCAGTCACCCCTTATGACCCCAGTGCAGCTCTTTCTGCCCATGGTTCTTATCCCTGTGCTTTAATAAAACCACCTTGTAGGACTGAAGACATCATAAGAATTCTTTCTTGGCTGTCGGCTCTGAACTCCCAACACTTCTACATCAATTTAATTATACATCTGCCACACTCCCAGGAATCCTGTATTTGACATACAATAAGGATTCACTAAATGGCAGTTACCTTCTAATCATCATCATTATTATTACCACTGTTATTGTATGTATAGTGCATAAGGAGCAGCAAACTGGAAAAGCTCCTGAATTTATTCATTCTGGACCCAATTTCAGTAGTGAGATGTCACAACTCTTCATGAAGGACAAGGCAAAAAAGTCTTCCGATGAAATAGAATGTTACGGTCTATGCCAAGGTTCATTGGTTCATAATCTTGTCCTTTCACCAACAAGGTGAAAGTAACTGGTATTTAGCAAAGCATGGGATCACACAGCATTTCCTGTTCAAAAAATCCACCCAAATTGGCCCCAGTTTAAAAAAAAAATCATTTGATTTGAAGCTGTAAACTTCAGTGACTTGGAAAATGGAATTCTGGTGTAGAAGTCTTTACCAGTGGAGAGGAAAAAAAAAGAAAACAGTGTATTCATTTACATACCTGTGTCTCTGTGCATCTGTATATATGGAAGTGTAGCTACTACATTCATTAGGAATCAATTTTAGTTCTAGGTTTTCACAGAAAAGGGGAAAATCTGAGAGCCAGAGAAATAAATCACCAGAAACACTATGCCTTCAATGACTTACCCACACACCGGGGCTCTAGGCCATCCCACTGGGCGTTCACTTGGCATGTAAGCTTGGCACTTCCTTCTAGTGTGTACCCTTCATCACAGGTAACCAAACACACTGTCTTGTAGGACATTTCCCCAGTGGAACAGCTGATGCGGCCATGTTTGGGCTGGCGGAGATGAGGGCATGTTCGTACTATATAAAATGAAAATAACTGGGTCACATTTTACTAAATAAAGACAAAAATTGTAAGTTTAATAATACTTACACATTGAAAGCAAGAATATACCTTTTCTTAAAATGACAAATAGTAAATAACGCACCATTAGGTTTTGAGCTAGTGTAGGACCATTAAAAGCATGTGTTTCATCAGATGTTCTGCCCAAGCAAAATCACTGTGCTTGGCCCCTGCCCACAGGTGGGACACTTAAGCTATCTAAGGAGTCCGATCCTAGATGGATGCTGACACCTGTAGATTGGAGGTGGCTGACAATGGGGGGTGGGGGGGAGTCTCTGCAACCTTCAGCTGGGCCTTGGCTGTGATTTTCCAGGCTACAATACAACAAAAGGAAGGAGTCTTTTCCAGGACAGGGATTCAGGGTCATGATTAAACCATTCTCAGGTCTCATGCATATATGGGTATATCCTGGGCCTCTGAGTGGTCCCAGCCACCGCAAAGCTGCCCAGCCTCTGCAATCTTAAAGAGAGTATCCTACTCTCTGATCATAACTCTGGCCCTTTTAGCTTTTTCACCCCTTTCTCCCAAGACACTTATTGCAAATCCTAGCTCATGATGCTAAATCTTGACTTACACACTAAGACTGTTTTATTTGTGCATTTTTGCTGCTGTGGCAAAGACAGCTAGTTGCCTACCCAATAACTTCCTTCCAGTTTTATTCAGCATAGAATACACACAGCTAGAAGGTAACAGTTGGCCACCGCCATTGCAACAAATGTCAGGCAATGAGCTATGAGCTGAAGATGGGTGGGATGTCTGGAAGTTTTGAATGGAGACTCTTTCACTTGAGAGTGCTTTTTGCCTTCCCCTCTTCTTCCTTCTTAGTCCTAAACTATGGACATGAGGGATAGTACCCCAGCATATTACAGTATAAGTAGAGAATACTCCTATAGGATAACTATCATGCCCGAAGATGGTAGAGCAAAAAAATTAAAGAAGCCTGGGTCTCTGATGACAATGGAGCTATCATACCAGGTAGGATCACCTGCTTCTCTTCTACTCTTAGATGAGAGAAAAATAAACTCTTAATTGGTTTAGGACAGTACTACTTGGATCTCTGATACCAGTAGCTATACATAATTCCCAATTTCCTGTGCCCAGTATCCATTCATTTTTCCTTTGCTAATTTCCTAGGGAAAGATCTCTCCCCTCTGTCAGCTCATGTGATTTATATGTGCTCCAACCCTGCTCAGAGGTAGAGCTTGTGGCCTAGGATCACATTTCCCTGGTCTGAGAAGTGAGCTGGTACCACTGGGGACACGATTCCTTTACCTACCAGCTTCAAAATCATCATGAGAAAACAGCCAGGTGTATTTACTAAACCTTTGATCCTGGAAATGCCCCCCTGTGCCTCGGTCAGCCTCATCCCCATCAGCAGAAGTGCCACAGGGTGTCTAGAGAAACATGCATTTTCCTAGTACTGCTAATCCTAACTCCTTAGCCTCAGTACTATGTCACAGAAGGTCCAAGAGGACACTCAGACTGTCTGCCTCTGCAGGTCCCCAAGCAGCATCTGTGCTCTAAGCTCTCCCAGCAAGATCATCCTCACTGCCCAGCCCACCCAAATCCCATGAATTGTCTTAGGGTCTATCTCAATGAACACTATGACATCCTATATTCCTGTTTCTGACACTCTCTATCTCATCTACCAGGGTCATTCCCATGTAGTTCTAATCCAAATCTAATTCACACACTCTTGCACCTACCCTCTGGAATACATGATCAGTCTTCAGTAAATGCTCTCCTAACCTAACCTTCACTTGCCAACTTGTCTTTCACATTCTTATCCTAATCAAAATCTCACTGTCTCTATACCAAGGCCTTCAGGAGAGAAGTGTCCTCTTTGGTCTTTGCGACTTCACAGATTTTTGCCTCTCCCTTCCTCTTTTCTCTCTAAAACACTTCAGTTCCCACAAAGTGTCATATTAAATACTCAACATCTTTTCTTTCCCCCCAATTCCCTGCTGACCTCTGGACCGCTTCTTTTTTTTTTTTTAAGATTATATTTATTATTTAACAGAGAGAGAGATCACAAGTAGACAGAGAGAGAGAAAGAGGAGGAAGCAGACTCCCTGCTGAGCGGAGAGCCCAATGCAAGGCTCCATCCCAGGACCCTGAGATCATTACCTGAGCTGAAGGCAGAGGCTTAACCCACTGAGCCACCCAGGTGCCCCCTCTGGGCTGCTTCTTATTCTTTTAAGATTTATTCTCTTTCTTTCTCTGTTTCTCTCTGTCTCTTTCTTTCTCTCTCACACACACATACACACACATTGGTGATTTCATATATTCTATGTAGAAGATCATTCCAGTATCCAGGAGTTATATTCGTTACCTCCTCTCCTCCAATAAACATATCCTTCACCATATCTCAGCCTCCCTTCCATTGCCTTATCCCCTAGGCCTTGCTATCATCAGCCTAAGCAACCCACTCTCTAACAACAACCTCCTATCTTCTTGGGTCACTCCTCAAGGACTTCAACTCCATCAATTTCTACACCCTCCTGGGATCTCCAATCTATCACATGTTCTGTAGAGAAAATTATCTCTGAAGAGTTACTCTTTCTACACCTCTTTTCCTCTAGTTCTAGTTTAAACTCACTCTGTTCAAGATTTCCAATCAGAGGAAGGACAGAAAGAGTAAAGGAGAAAAGAAGTGGGAGAATAAGAAAAGAGAAGAAAGGAAAGAGAAGGCAAGGGGAAGGTAGGTAGAAGAGGAGGAGGGGAGTGGAGAAAAGGGAAAGGAGTAGTGGGAAGGACAGTGCAGAGAAGGGAGGGGAAGCTGAAAAAACGGGAAGGGGAAGGTAAAGGAGGAACAGGGGAATAGGGAAGAAAGAGCAGGGGGGCGGGGAGGCTGCAGAGCCTCGTGGAGATTTACCCTTTCAGTCAGATGGTATGTACATCCCTGTCATAAACAGAGATACGGAGAGGAAAAGAGAACACATTCCTGTTGGATATGTGAAAGGATGTTCACATATACTTGTTTGCTCACAGATTTAATCCTATAAGCATCAGGTATAGCAAACACACACACACACACACACACACACACACACAAATAACCTCTGCAAAAGAACAAAGTTCTATTATCAACAATAGCATTTATGTAACACTAAATGCCAGAAGAAAACATGGCAATTTCTAGATATTTTTGAACAAAATAATTTGGGACTCAAGAATTTGGGGGTACTCTGGATATATTTTTTTCTTCTACATTTCTGTATTTGTGAATTTTTCATATCAAGCGTATATTTATGATGAAAGCCTAACTTTATAATAAGAGGAATGGAAGTTAGGAAAATTGTTCAGTACATATTCTGCTGAAGTCACTGTCTGGCAGGATCTATTCTGAAGGAACCCATTCAAATGATATTAGTCAGCAGAGCATAAATATTGGGTGCATTAAATATACATATTTAGGATTGACTATTCTTAGAGAAAATTCAAGACTCAAACTTAGGATTAAACCACAAGCCTTAGCCTTTCAATCCCTGGGATGACTTGGACCAAAGTCAACTACTGATGACAGATGAGTTGACGTATTTTGCCTTCCCCATCTTGATTGTTATTGAATATGTCCATTATGTAAGTAGAATCATTGTTGAGCATATCAGGTTCACAGAAGTGATTTGCCTTCCACATTTTGACTTTTATTGAGTGTGTCCACCATATGTGGCAGAATGCCAAGTGCCAGGTGGATTAAAAAGGTGAACAGATAAATTCCTATGATCAAAATATATAGGATCCAGAAAACCATATTAAACAACTACTTTTAGATGTAATAAGCTGCCAAAATCACTCTGGCTTTCCAACTCAAGACGAAATGGATTTGCAACATCTCTCAAGAGTACTGACAGTAAATTAGAGTTGGTGTTTCATGCACATACAAATTATATTGTTTCTCAAATGCTGGTTTTAATAAACTTTCATTGCTCCTCTGGGAAACAAAGCATATGCAAGAATTCCTGTTTAGTGCTTAAACATCTTATATTCCTTTTCAACCAAGAATGTTTTTATAGAAACATGCTTATTTGTTTAAGTTAAAAAAATTTTTTTATTTCAACAAGCTGAAAGATTCTGCAATAAATGTTTCTTGATGTACATCCATGTTAAAGCAATCCTTAAATATTTGTTTGGTCTTTTTAGAAAATAGCAATTTACTCTTTCAAGAAAACAGTCTAGTAAAAGGTAGACAATGTGAGAACTGCTCTGGTTCTCATTTTAAAGGCTAATTGGATTTTTTCCCCCAGGTAAGCAGTTCCTGTCAATCTCCAAATTGTGATAGTATCTATACTGAAAATAAAATAAATCTGATGTTAAATGTAGTATTCTCATTGTTGTTTGGAGCATTTTCTCAGGAAAAATTCTATCACAAAATTTAATTTTCTATGATGTTGTGGTTTAGTGAGTCATCATTAGGAAACCATAAAAAAATCCTTACAAGTTTAGAAATAAGTGTATAATTCAGATAAAATTTTAAAAAGAGTATAAATGCTTTATGATGAATACAAAGGAGGAATAAGACTCAAGCCTATTATTATTCAACACTAGAAGACATTAACAATGTAACATGAAATTTATAAAAGTCTTTATATCTTACACTGATCTTTCATTTCTGTTTCAGTTTCGGAAAGATCTTCAAGAAAAAGATAACGTAACTAAAATGGTTCTGTTCCTACAATTAGATTTAAATTAGATCCTAAAATACTGTTTTCTCCCTGTTACCCATCCTGAGACAGAAGTGAATCCCCATGCAGCTGCCATATTTCACTGAATCCCAGATGCTCCAGTTATGAGGCACACCATTATTTCATGTGCCACTAATAAAGAAACAATAATATCTGTGAAAAGACTTAATGCCACTGATTTTAAGGTGCATCTTAGTTTTTAGAGATGTTAAAATGTGGGGGGGGGAATGTTTTAGAATTAAAGAAATACAGAATATATTTCAAAGAACAATATCTCAAGTAACTAAATTCACTAAAGATGAGCTAGAGGAAGGGATTAAGTATCTTCATTTAGGACAGTTCTGTACGCTGGTAAGTTAGGCAGCAGCTTTGGGGATGAAACGAACGGATTTTAGTTAGAGCCATGATCCCATTTCATCTCTCTTTTGATTAAAATTATTTTATTTATATTGGAATATCAACTGAAATTGCATAAATAGGAACAGGAATGTTTTTTTAAAATGAAAATGCATAATGGAAAGCGACACAGGCAGACCAACGACATATCTATTATCAGTGCATGTGTCAATATGTGTATTTGCCAAATTCAAATTCTTGATCATTCACTAGAGGTATAACCAAGAATTGAGAGGAAAAGATACATTCTGTGCTCATAAAAAACTAACAGTCGAGCAATGGTGATAGACCAGTTGATTAATAAAAGTTAAGTGTGTTGGTTGTATTATAAAAAGTTGGCATTATAAAAAGCTGGGAAATAGGCTGTCAGAATCCCCTTACTGTATGCCAGGTTAGGCTTAGTCAAAAGATGAACCTGTCCTGGATCTTAGAAAGCAGTAAGGGAAGCAGTGGTCACTGCAGCCAGACTCAGTGATGGACAAATGTAGACAAGTCCCACGGGTTCCAGCTTGTCTTTGCTTGCCTCCTTTCCGAGTCCCAACTGCTACTGTGTTGACCTAAGAAGGCTCCAAGGTCACTGCCAGGTTCTTGGCTGTGGAGCCACGGGGTGTGCTTACACACAAGCAAAGCTTCTCTTAGACCTCCTAACACATTCAGCTTGGCCTCACAGGCTGAGTTGGCAGTAACACCTCTGATGCTCCAACTTCTCTTCTAGATCTTCAGTTTGGCACTTCTTCCAAAATTGTGTATGGTCTGATTCCTAAAATAAATCCCTTATCCCGTGACACTCAGGGTGACCAAGCTTCCCTGACTGACCCCGACACACACACAGCACAAGGCCTCTAATCAGGGGAGAAGAGATTGGTGGACATGCATACAGAAGTCAGAGGTCATCCCACCCAGGCCGAGAAGTTTGATGACAGCAGAGGGTTTGAATGGAGGGAACAAGAGCAAAGGCAGGCCTATCAGACACTCAGAGCTGTGGGAACAACCTGTCAAAGGATGGCTTCCTGAGAGGACATGGCCATTTCTTACGGATTTAGTGTGGGATATGAGGCTCAGGGTATGGACTGTGGAAGGTAAAGAGGCAGGAGTCGGAACTTATCCTAAAGGGGTTGTCTACTTGCTTCTCTCATTCTTCTTTGGAAGGCCAGTAAGTGGAGAGTTAAAATGTAATACTTTCCACCCTCTGCCATGAAGTATGTGGAAGAAGGGGTAGAGATATGACATATCTACAGGAATATATCTAAGTGGCTTTCTATGACTCACTTTTTCGGTAATGGCATGTGGCTTTTTACCATTGGAGACTGCAGGACTGAAAATGTCTTTCCTTGGCCTTCCCACATGAACAGTAGCTTGTCTGGGTTTGGAAATCTAGGGTCTGATTCTTTTCTCTCAGAATCCTGGCAACATAACTCTCATCTTCTCATATCTACAATGGCTAATAAGAGGCTCAAGTCTGATCCTCTTTCCTTTGTAGATAGTGTTATTTATTTTTAACTGTGAAACGGAGACAATTTTCCATTCTTCCAGGGCATTCAGATATTTCACTAAGATTACTTCCAGACATGGATTTGTTTTCAATAATTTTTTTTTGTAGCACTCATTAAGTGATGTTAAGCTGAATATCAAAGATGTTAGTTGTGTGTATTTTCAGGATTTCAGCTTGGGGATACACCCTCCTTCACTCCATTCTCTCTGGATTCCTAATCTGAGAAGAGTCTATCGCCTGGGATTATTCTCATTCACTTTATTCCTTCACATTTTTTTAATCTTCAAAATTCTGCTCTACTTTCAGAAGTTTCTTGAGTAGGTTTTCTGACTCATTAATTTGGCTTTATGTCCAGTCATTGTGTTTGTAACCTTTTTATTTTTCTCTTCAGAAATCCTTTTGTTTTCAGATTTCTCCCATTTCTTGGCATCCTGACCTTATATAGCACTGTGATTCCATTTGTTCCCCCTTTTCTTTCAGGCCCCTGAATACAACATACAATTATACAACAATATATACATACAATTATACAACTAATATACAACAATACATTTATACAACAAAAATTGTATAATTTTGCTGATATCTTCTTTTTTTTGCAGATACAGAGAAGGATATGGGTTGGGACCTAAGTTAGGCAGATTCATATGAATGGATGGGTTCAATGTCGGCAGCTGATCACCACAGTGGTGGGCTCCTGGGCTCACAAATGACTTCAGAGCCTGAGTGAGTCACCTTCCCTTATGGATACAAGAGCCAAGAGGAAACTCCTCACCATACTCCAGGGAGCTATGTGATGTGGGATCCTGGAGAAATCAAATCCCAAAGTGTAGTACAAAAAGATGCCTGAGGGATGTGGTGGGGGTGAGATTGCCATATTTTAGCAAGACAAACAAACAAATAAGGAGATCCAGGTAAATTTGAGTTTTAGAAAATCAACACCTCATTTTTAGTATAAGTAAGTCCCACACCTTATATGGGACTGACTTACACTAAAAATTGTTGTGTATCTAAAACCTGCATCTCACTGGGTGTCCTGTGTTTCATCTGGCAACTTTAGGCAATGGATAAAGACTATATTCAGAAGCTTGATGGGAAGGGATTCTCAAGTCCTTTGGCTTACTCCCCTCTTTTCTTAGATACCTCTCTCTCCCAACCCTACTTGTGAAACCTGGGTGGCTCAGTCAGTTGGGTGTCTAACTCTTGGTTTCAGCTCAGGTCATGATCTCAGGTCATGAGATCAAGCCCAGCATTGGGCTCTGCACTCAGTGGGGAGTCTGCTTGAAATTCTTTCCCTCTGCCTCTCCTGCGACTTGCTCTCTCTCATTCTCTCTCAAATAAATAAATATTTTTTTTAAAAAACCTGGACTCTTTAAAAAAAAGAAAGAAAGAAACCTTAGGAAATTGTGAGTGTGCAATAGTTCTAAGAAGTAGGAAAAGAGATCTTGGAGATGGCAAGAGTGAAGGTAAACTAAGGTACCATTCCATCTGTTTTTCTCTTTTTTCAATGTGAGAGGCTTAGGTTCTACTTGAGGTACCATACATCCCTGTTTCTGTTGGGCTGACTAGGCTCTTTGGGATCTCATTTTAGCAAATTCCCACTTTTTATAGCACACTGTCTAATCCGAGCAATGGCTGGAGACATACAATTCAGCTCACCAATCCTGTTGCAGGACCATGGTGTGGTTCCCAGTCCTCCAATGACTTTAGTCATTAAAGCCCCCATTCCAAGCATTCCAAAACTCTCCTTGGCACCCTGTCTTGGCTGCTTAAAATCTGAGGTTTGGATAACCTGTACATTTCCTTCCCAGGAAGGGCCTTTCTTTGCTCTTTGCTTGTTCATAAAAGAAACATAAAGGGGATAGTTTATGATGATGTGGTCAATTGAACTTGGTAGTTCTGATTTCAGATGTCCTATAATCTTTTCTTTCTGTGGTCTGTGGTCTATGAAATTAAAAGAAACAAAGAACTTCACTGGTCCATTAAAATTTAAGTCAAGAAAATCAAGCAAGGCAATCAATAAACAATGTGAACTGGCAGTTTGCATACCTCTGCAGGAGCTCTCTGAACCGGACCACAAACCACTGGGTAGACACAAGAGGATGCTGCTTCCCACGAGGTCAAATCCAGGGTGACATCGGACCCCACAGGCTGCATTGAAGTGGTTGTTACAAGTGTTCTGGATAAAGTAACCGTTTTCAGGAGGCCTCAGGGCAGGGCAGTGGACAACTAACATTTACAGAAAGAAAATAAAAAAAGCAAAATAAGCCTTTGAAGCAGTCTCCTTTTCTTTGTTTGTTTAAGAGGACACTTTAGACACACAGTGAAATTACCCACATCATTTCTATTCACTGCATTTCAATTTCTAAGTGCATATTTGGAAGAAGACCCCTTACATCTCACTCCTATTAGGTATGTATTTACTTCCAATTAAATTTTTTAAACAGACTAAAGAGTCTTTTTTAAGCTTTAAAATGTTTTATTTTGATATCTATGTCGATATGAGATTTTCTAGATTTTCTAGTTCTTGATATTCATATGTCATTATTTATTTTCCTTCTTAATTAGGGTGGCATGAAACAAGGAATAAGTCCAACAAAGTACATCTGCTACAGATTCCACAGCCTCTTATACATGTTACAGGTTAATTAAATCAATTTAACTTCTGATATGAATACTATCAAGATACCATATCATAAAAATATTCTCTTTAAATGGATTTAAATATCACCAGAGCCAAAACCAGCTCATTTGTGACCAAATTGTTGTTAGATTTGTGGCCTTTAAGTTCATATGAGATCTTTTTCAAGTACTAAATCTTTCTGGTTTTATGGTTCTATCACTCCTAGGGTCTTGAATCCAGTTTCTCTGGAGCAAGATTATAGATGTGTGCAATGATAAGAAATGCTACTCAGTAAAAACAGAGAACTTGTCCTAAGGAAGATCAGAGAAAGGAATATTAAAGATCACTTAAAATGAATTAGATGGAAACATCAGCATCATTCCTCTCAAAGAGATCAGCTTTTATATTTCCTATCTGCCAGATGTGGGAGACTTACCTTCACAGGTCTGGCCAGACGCCCTATATCCCTCCTTGCAGACACAGTCTTCCGGAGATGTACTTCCAGGTGGAGAAGTATGATTTTCATCAGGACATGGAAGGCAAGTGCCGATTCCTCCTGGAGAACCTTCTGGTTTGTATGTCCCAGAGGGGCAAGCTGGGGAAGTCCATTTTACGTGAATTAATGATACATGAATTGATAGTTAACAGCATTTTTGAGACTAAGTAGGCAGGAAAAATACTTCAGCAGAAGGAGAACACTGCATCAAAGCATCACAGTATTAAATACTTCATTATCATAGAATTATTCATATTATTGAGTATTTCTAGCAAAAGTTCAGTAAATATTTGCGCAGATCCTCAAGAAGATGCAAGATAGTGTGGTCTCCTTTAAACAGAAGTCAGCAGCTGTAGGAGAAAATGATTAAGATAAACACACAGATGGAGAAGAAAATACAAATTGTAACAACAAAATTAAACTTGTCTTTTGAGACAGTAAAAAGAAGCCATAAAATTCCAGAAAAACAGAACTGAGTAGACCTAGGAAAAGTACTAGTTGTGATAGTAACACAAGAATATATTCCTTACTTGGAGATCTGGCAAAAAAAAAAATCATCAAGTTTAGGCAAAATTAATAAAAAGTGGTTGACACCCAGGATAAAGGAAAAGAAATCATCTAGGAAAGAAAACCAAAATATTTATAAATGTGAAAATCAAATTAGTATTTCATTTCTTCTGTGCAAAAACAAATGGCAGGAGAAAGAATGGAAGTAAGATATATAGCTATGTGGAAAAATTATTACGAACCCCAAATTCTGTATCTGGGCAAGCTATTGGTGAATATGAGGAAGAGAAAGCCATTGAAGGGGTGCCTGGGTGGCTCAGTTGTTAAGTGTCTGCCTTCGGCTCAGGTCATGATCCCAAGGTCCTGGGATCGAGTCCCTCCCTGCTCAGCGGGAAGCCTGCTTCTCCCTCTCTCACTCCCCCTGCTTGTGTTCCCTCTCTTGCTGTGTCTCTCTCTGTCAAATAAATAAATAAAATCTTAAAAAAAGAAAGAAAGAAAGAAAGAAAGAAAGCCATTGAAGGATATGCATGGCTCCTGCAAATAAAAATGCATTTCACTGACTGAAAAGAAATCAAAATTAAAAACTCAAGTATGGGAAGAAATGGTTTTTAATAAACTGCTTGAGATTAAGAAACTAGGAGGACATACAGTATATTGCTACACATCTTGCTAAAATTGCAAAAATGAAAAAAATCAAATAAGTTTCCTTCTTAAAAAGAAAGACTTGATCGAAAGGAGAAAATAAACTTTGCACAATATAAAGAAATTGGGAGATGAATGGGAAGAGAACAAAGGAGAGTTCTCATTTCTTTTTATATACATCAATATGATAAAAATGAAAGAAAAACTGAGGGTCATTAAAAAAAACACATTACATTAAAAAAAAACACAAATAACTATGACTAGAAAAAAAATGCGTAACCTCCAAATCAGTGGAAGAGGAAAAAAATCCCAAAGAATGAAGATAGAAAAACATTGGGAAAATAAAAGAAATAGCAGAAAGAATGAAAAACAAAACAGCATAAACTGGGGCACGTGGGTGGCTCAGTCGGTTAAGCATCTGCCTTCAGCTCAGGTCATTATTCCGGGGTCCTGGGATCAAGCCCTGAATCAGGCTCCCTGCTCAGTAGGGCGCTTGTTTCTCCCTCTTCCCCTGCCCACTTTGTTCACTCAAGCATTCTCTCTCTCAAATAAGTAAATAAACAAAATCTTTTAAAAAATCATAAACTAATATAAGAAAACCCAAGGATATCATCTATAATAAATAATAACCATGGGTTAATTTAATCCTGTTGATAAGATACACACCTAAGATAAGCCGACTTACAGGTAAAAATAAATGGATGTACAAAGATACTCTAAATATTTTTTAAAATTATATATTACTACTTAAGGAGAAATAAAAATCAGATATATAATGAGCTTTCTCCAAAGGATGAAAAAGAAATGAATATTCCAATAAAAAATGTTGACAAAGAACGAGAACTGGAAATTTCCTACAGAAAAAATGAAAATAACCAATAGTCACAGAATAAACAGTTTAACCTCAAT